>JAODAL010020411.1:0-69507 GCA_025379985.1 Phyllomedusa bahiana | reverse complement strand
TTGATAAAATCCTCAACCTACTTGTTACCCATAGGAAATATTTTGCAAAAAAATTTCCCCCAAAGTATATTTAAAGCTCCCCCTTTTGGCTTCTATATCACTATTTGCTAATAGCTGCTCCCAGTCTAGGTCCTGTATTGCGTCCCTCAATAAGGAAAATTTGGCCCTTTTGTTTTTTTGCCTTCCCGCTGTTTTTCTTTTTTTCAGTTTACACTAAAATGAATTATATTGTGGTCACTCTTACCTAGATTTTCAGAAACCGTGACCGCTCCGGCAAGTTCTGCTTTGTTAGAAATGACCAGATCGAAGAGAGCATCACTTCTATTTGGATCATCCACAAACTGCCCCATAAAATTATCCTCTAACAGATTGAGGAACTTCCTTCCCTTTTCAGTCGATGCAGAACCGTGACCCCAGTCAATGCCTGGGAAATTGAAGTCACCCATTATTATCACTATACCTTCCTGTGCTGCCCGGACCATTTGATTATGCATCTGTTCTTCTATCTCCTCAGTGATGTTCGGGGGTCTATAGATTACAAAATACACAGAAAAATGGGAAAAAATTACTCAAAAAACCAGAAACATGGCCATACTCACTGCTAGAAAAAGCTGAGATGAGTCTAAACACAGCACAGAGGCAGCACAAACCCCCATACTATTAGAGAAAAATATACCCAGGTGCAGCTGATGGGTGGTAACCCATTAATCTCTCCACTAGGTGGAATGAAAGCTGCACCTTAAATTGACATCTATTCACATAGCATGCAAAAAAGTAAAAAAGGCCGCAGTACCATACGTTGGGAAACTATACAGATACAAAAATACCCGTAAGCCAGCCGCTCGCACACCTTCCATGCATGGGGGGGGCGGCTGCTAGTATTCTACTTGCATCCAGTCCCCCTTACTGTTGGGAAAGGAAAAAAAAAAAAAAACTATTTTCACATACTGGAACCAATACCTCATATTTGATATTGTTCCAGTATGTGAAAATAGTTGTTTTTTTTTCCTTGCCCAACAGTACTGGGGACTGGATGCAAGTAGAATACCAGCAGCCGCCCCCCCCCATGCATGGAAGGTGTGCGAGCGGCTGGCTTACGGGTATTTTTGTATCTGTATAGTTTCCCAACGTATGGTACTGCGGCTTTTTTACTTTTTTGCATGCTATGTGAATAGATGTCAATTTAAGGTGCAGCTTTCATTCCACCTAGTGGAGAGATTAATGGGTTACCACCCATCAGCTGCACCTGGGTATATTTTTCTCTAATAGTATGGGGGTTTGTGCTGCCTCTGTGCTGTGTTTAGACTCATCTCAGCTTTTTCTAGCAGTGAGTATGGCCATGTTTCTGGTTTTTTGAGTAATTTTTTCCCATTTTTCTGTGTATTTTGTGATTTTAAGGGAGTGTAGGGACCTCCAATAGATGAGGAGCCTTGATGGGGCTTGGAGGCTTACAATATAGTGGCCATTATGTTAACCAATACCTCATATTTGATATTGTTCCAGTATGTGAAAATAGTTTGTTTTTTTTCCTTGCCCAACAGTACTGGGGTCTATAGATTACACCAAAAATAATATTTTCTGCATTAATCCCCCCTTGTATTTCCACCCACAATGTTTCCACATCATTAGCTACTCCACCCTGTATTACCTCTTTCACATTTGCCTTCATATCACTCCTTACATACAGACACACTCCTCCTCCCCTCCTGTTCGCTCTGTCTTTCCTAAATAGATTAAAACCTTGAAGGTTGACCGCCCAATCATGCGAGGAGTCCAGCCATGTTTCAGCAATACCTACCACATCAATCAGCTCCTCTACAACTAGCGCCTCAAGTTCCCCCATTTTGGTTGCAAGACTTCTAGCATTTGTGAATAGACATTTTAAGTTCCCTTCCAGTTTTACACTTTCCGTCAACGGTTTGGGATTGTATCTAACATGTTCATTAGACGGCATGGGATCATACATTACCCGATCAGTAGACAGCATGGGATTAAACGTTACCTGTTCAGATGACGGCATTCGATTAAACATCTCTCCTTCAGTAGATGGCATGGGATTATACATTACCCTTTCAGATGATGGCATGGGATTATACATTATACCTTTATTAGACGGCATGTGATTATTTATTACACAGTTAGTAGATGGCATAAGATTACATGAGATATTGTGGGTACCTATATCTTCAATGCTGGTTTGCAACACATGGATCTCCTTATCCACTCGTCTACTCCACCTCACCCATTCCTGTTCTCCACCCGCTGATATAGTCTGCCCACGCTCTAAACTATCTACCCCGTCATTTTCTATAGTGTCCTCCCTCATCATCCCTAGTTTAAACACTCCCGCACTCCTTCTAGAATACTGCCCCCCCGCACAGCAGACGCCCTTCCATTCAGGTGCAATTTATCTGTAGAAAACAGATTGTACCCCAATGAAAAATCAGCCCAGTGCTCTAAGAACCCAAACCCCTCTGTCCTACACCAAGACTTCAGCCATGCATTTAACTCCCTGAGCTCCCATTGTCTTTCCTGAGTAGCGCATGGCACCGGCAGTATTCCGGAGAACACAACCTTGGAGGTCCTTCCCTTCAGCTTTGAGCCTAGTTCTTTAAAATTATTCTTTAGGAGCCTCCACCTACCGTTTATTCTGTCATTGGGTCCAACATAGACCACAACAGCTGGGTCATCTCCAGCCCCTCCCAGTAATTTATATACCCGGTCCACCACATGCCGTACCCTGGCCCTAGGGAGACAGCAAACCATTCGGTTGAGGCGGTCCTGGCGACAAATTATTCTATCCGTCTTCCTGATTATAGAATCCCCTACAACTACTAACTGTCTTTTTTTACCTGCTCTCCCATCCCCCCTACTACTAGTTGGGCTGCTCTTACGGCTGCTAGGAAGAGCATTGTCCACTAGGGCTGCCCTTTCTGAGACTGATTCCCCAGCATTATCACCCAACTTGGCAATTTTGCTAGGAATCTCAGGAAGAGAAGTGGCCTTCCTTTTTCTGGTACCCCTAGAGCTCCCCCTGTCTACGTTAACCCAGCTACATGGCTCCTCCTGCTGATCCAATGCTCCAACCTCAACATTTCGCCCAATAACTGTTTGCTCCAAGAGTAGCAAATTCTTCTCTTCATTGTCAATCGCCCTCAGCATTGCATTTTGCTCCTCTAGGTCTAAAATGCAAGCTACCAGAGTAGCAACATGCTCACATCTGCTACAGCGATATTAACCCTGGAACTCTTTCTCCAGTAGTGTATACATATGGCAGATTGTGTACTGCTGGAAATTGCCAGTGAAGCTGCCCATTATCCCGGTGCAACAGCAATGAAAAAAAGAAAAAAAAAGAAATTTAATGAGATTGAAGTATTAAATAAAAGAGTTTTGTTTACTTACCAGTTTTTCTCTCCTGTTTTTAACTCCGGTTTGTTAACTCAGCACTCTGTTCTCTTCAAGCACTCAGTTTGAGCCAAGCAATGGAGCCACCAATAAAGCCAGCCCATAAGTGTCTATGTGTTCAAGTAACACTGGTCCTAACCTCCTACTTCAACACCATTCTAAAAACAGGAGACATTAGGAAAGAATCTTCAGTAGTCTTTTTGAAATTATTTCTGAAACCAGGGAAAGAGCGATTAAAGCCAGGATCATATAGACCCATGTCTTTAATACTTTAGCTCTAGACCAGAAGTTGCCATTTAATATATTTGCCAATAGGCTGTCCAATTTGATGCCTACATTGATACGTTTGTCACAGAAAGATTTCATTAAAGGGAGATCTGCAGTAGGTAATATCAAAAAAGTCATTGCAACCCTAGACTCAATTAGACGAGCCACATTGAACCAGTCCCACCCAGCGTTGTTAACTCTAAATGCCGAGAAAGCATTTGACAATGTGAGGTAAGACTGGCTCAAGTTGGTTCTTGACATGAAGAGAGTCAATGGTGCAGTGAGAACTCTCTTTAAAGGCATGTATAGTCATCCAACAGCCAGAGTCTGCACAGGTGGGTTCTTGTCTTCTCCAATTACAGTCCAAAAAGGCACAAGACGGGGGTGCCCACTCTTGGCCCTCCTATTCGACTTAATGCTAGAGCCCCTGGTGTGTTGCCTGGAAGACTCTGTGCTCTTCTTTGGAATTAAAGTGGGGTGGATGGAGATAAAGATCGCCATGTTTGTGGATGACACAATTCTATTGTTCACTTGCTTACATTTTTTATGTAATCTCACACTTTGGTGTGTATTCAGGCTTTAAAATAAATATATCAAAAATTTAACTCCTAGAATAACATAGCCATTGCCCAAACAGACTTGGGAAAAATTTGACCTAAACATTTTCCTGGCGTCTCATTATATCACTTTTCTGGGCATCAAATAGGTATAACAACGGCCTCAATTTATTACCTAAATTACCCTCCTTTGATCAGTAAAATTATTTCAGATTTAAATAGGTGGGCCCACCTACTTCTGTCATTTTTGGGGAGATGAGTGAAAATGCAAGGGTTTTCAAAACTTTTATATTATTTACAAACCCTACCAATGCTCATCACACATGAAGACATGAACAAACTCAATTTAGCTTTTACCAAATTTATCTGGGGTGATGGAAAACCATGAATAGCCTTGCACAACTAATCAATCAGAGATCAACAAGGGGCCTTAATTTCCCGAATATAAGGGGTTACAACCTAGTATGTTTTCTAAGGCATTTCCTCAATTGGGCTAATGAGACAGATTTTTTTTCTAATTGGGCAATTGAAAATGCTTTGGCACACCCATGGCACACACTTTCCGTTCTCCATAATACTTTTAAAGCGTTACTGAGTCGAATTAAAAACTCTATTCTTCTGAGAGATACTATAGTATCCTGGAAGGAAATTAGGAAGGCAATTAACCCCTTAAGGATGCAGCCAGTTTTGACATTCCTGACAGAACCCCATTTTCAAAATCTGACATGTGTCACTTTATGTGTGAATAACTTTTTGATACTTCTACCTAGCCATGTAATTCAGAAACTATGTTTTTGTGACACAGTATGCTTTAAGTTAGTAAAAAAAAATTGGTCCACATAATTCTTGATTATTTTGGAAAAATATCAAAAATGTAATTTTCAAAGTTAAAGAATTTCTGTGTGCAAGACAGATAGTTATTCCTCCCAAAACAGTTCATAACTAGCATCTACCATTTCTGCTGTAGGTTGGCTAATTTTTTAAAAAAAACTATAAAGAACAAATAATGTGCCGTCATATCACAGCACAGTCATCTCTACTTTCTCAATACTTTTCAATGGCCTTTGTTTACAGATGAGAGCAGATAACACAAAAGCCGTGATATCATGGTCAAGCTGTACTCTGCTACATCTAGGTCTAAAACTCACTTTGTTGCCCATAGCAACCAATCAGAGTGCCCCTTTTATTTCATATAGTGCTCTGGAAAAATGAAAGAAGTGCTCTGATTCGTTGCTATGGGCAACAAAGTGAGTTTTAGACCTAGACAGTTTTCATACATGTGGCCCTTAATATCAATTTCCCCAATTCTACCTTTTTTAGAGATCCCATATGTGGTCTTAGGGCGACATGTATGAACGTTGAAATAAACTCTATGGGTGACATGTATGAATTCTGGCGCTGACAGGCCAGTTTTAAATAGCTTTTAGCTATTGTACAATGCGCCAGAATATATGAACCTGTTCTTCTGCTGGTCATACATACAGGCGCAGTCTAGTGCACCTAGATTTGGTGTAAACTGCTGTTTGGATGCATGGTAGGGCATACAAAGGAAGGACAGAATACAGTTCCGTCATGGTTGCATTAGCTTCATTTTTACAGCGTTTGCTTTGTGGTATAAATTACATGACAACTTTACCATGTGATCGGTAAAATTACAATGATATACATTTCACATAGTTATTTTTTTTCTTACTTTCACACAATAAAAAAATAGCATTTTTATGTAGTCATAACTTTTTTATTTTTCTGCATATGGAGCCAATTAAGGGTTTGTTTTTTTGCGGGATGAGTTGATGCTTTCATTGGTATCATTATGGGGTACATATGACGCTTTGATCACTTTCTATCAAAGCTTTTGTGAGGCGTTTTGAATAAAATACAGCAATCCTTGTAGTGTTGTTTTTTTTTTTTTTTACAGTGGTGACCCTGCGGTATAACTAACATGCTAGCTTTACTCAGAAGGTTGATACAATTACGGCAATACCCAATTTGTAAATTTTTTTATTTTTTACTGCATTTACATAACAAAAACACTTTTGCATCACCGTAGCCTGAGAGCCATTATTTTTTTTTTCTTTGTACAGATCTGTGTAGTAGCTTGTTTCATGCAGGATAATTTGACATTTTTATTGGTATAATTTTTGGGGGCACAAGGCTTTTTGATTGCTTTTAAATCCGTTTTTTGGAAACAAGGGTGTAGAAAATATTGCAATCCTAGTAGTATTTTTAATTTTCATTTTTAATAATGCTTACTGTGCAGTATACATTAGTTTTACTCTGTGGGTTGAGACAATTACGACGACACCCAATTTATCTAGTTTTTTTTATGTTGAAGCGCTTTAAAAAAAAGTATATTTTATTCTGTAAGGCAATATTTATGCATCATTATCTTCTGATAGCCATAACCTTTTTATTTTTGCATATACAGAGCTGTGTAAGGTATTTTTTTTGTTTTTTGCAAGATGAACTGGCGTTTTCATCGGTGCTAAATTTATATGACTTTTTGATCACTTTTTATTCCATTTTATATGCTGCGGGATGAATGAAAATTGCAATTCTGTGACTGTTTTTTGTTTTGTTTTTTACAGTGTTCACCGTGCGGGTTAAATAACATGACATATTTATAGGGTAATTTGTTATGCACGCGGCAATACCAGGTATGCATACTTTATTAATTTTATATCTTTTGAGGGTGTTTGTAAAGGGGAAAAAGATTTTATTTTTGTGTTTTACTTTTTTACTTGTCCCATAGGGAACTTGTAACAGTGCTCTTCAGATCACTGTTCCAATGGAGATCAGTACACAGCATTACTAGGGCTATGAGTTTATAGGGATAATACATTATCATTCATCTTACCCTATCTAGTCTTAGAGCTTTGTTTGTCTATTCATCTTCCCATTATCAATGATAATGCAGATATTGGGAGGTGGTGAGCAAAATGATTCATACACTACTTTTCTGTCGGTATACCATTTTAAGTTTTGTATCTAAAATATTTTGTTGGGTTGTTATTTTTAATGGTATGATTAAAAGTTATGTTTTAAAGGGTTGATATATTTTTTTAGTTGTGTCATATACAGTCTGAAACCACTGCCTTGAAAATCAACAAAGCGTTTCCAAAACCCTGTGAAAACATATACTCCCCATATGCACATATTCATCTTTTTCATGTTGTCTTGTATACAATGGAAACATGAAACTACTTGTATACCTTCAGGAGTAAAAAGTGACAGAACAGCCTCTACTCTACAAGCTTGGCCTTTTAGCTCTAGCAGACCCTTCATCACTTTTCCATTACACAGCAAGATTTAAAATGTCCCTAGTGTGAGAAAATATTAGGGAAGAATGCAACCTCTCAGTAACTGGATGAACATTTGAATTTCACATTACGGATAAATAAAAAGTATTATCACACTGTTCCCTTAAACACAACTGCCTGATTGAAAAAGACCTTGTATGAACTTTACTAGTAACTTTGCTGACTCAGAGCTAGGCAAACGGATGTGCCCTCTAATGAATACAAAGTATTTTATTTGCCATTTAGTAAAAGACTATGTATGCAAAAAGTGAATTCAACACTAAGAACTAACTCAAAACCAAAAGACAATTTAGGGCCATTCCATAATTCCTCATATAAATGACTTACAGTAGCTGCTATTAGACACAAAGTAGTAATAAATCTTAAGACTAAGAACTAGAGTTTAAAACTAACCTTAAAAGTTTAATTGCAAAAGTAAATTTATTAGCAGTGTTGTGGAAAATCCTTTATCATGTTTTATTGCTAGTGTATGTGATCTCCCAGGCTACCTATTACATGATTATGGCTATTGATATAGAACCTGTCACCCTTGCTTCAAAGAACTTTCTCTGCAGAAAGCAGGTGAAGGGCTGAGGGCAGGCTGTAATACAGTGGATTGCTCAGTGTCTTAGTGGACCACAGTACTACTATTTACTACAGCACAGGGGCCATGAATAGAATTCTACCTAGCCAATATCTCTACATTTGGGTTGCTCAGGGCGCTAATCTCATAAAATGTTACAGTGATCTCAGTTCACTTTAATAGAACTGTGGGAAGAGGGGGATTATTGGGCTCCAGTTATTGTATCCGTAATACAGACAAAAATATGCTTTCATATTACAGTGCTGCAAAACCAACATTAGATAAATTGGACTTAGACATAACAGAAACCTATCAGAGCAGCATAAGACAGTGACAGACTTATTTTTTACAGTGTAGTGTGCCTTATGCCATTAAGGAACAACATTTTAGATAACTTTAGTCCTAATTTCTGAAGATTGCAGCTTGTTCTAGCAGAGATGAGTCAGTGCTAAGTAGGCTGGTCAAGTGGCTGCTCATGTCTAAGGCTAGGTCTACTCACTGAAAACCAAATCCTAAAACCATTTATAAAACTGAGTTTTTTGTCTAAGGCATGTTAAAAACAGCTAAAAAAATTACCGTTTTTTTGCAAAAATGCACAGCATTATAATTTCTGTGGATTTCTGCAAATAACGCGGTAAAAACATGTAAAAAAAACCATGTAAAAAATGCATCAAAAAACGTCCGGCGCTTTACATACACTCCAATAGTAAATTTTCTGCCCTGCTCAGTCATTTATTGCAACATGTTTCAAAAAACGAACAGCAGCCAAAACGAACAGAAAAAAACATTCTGTGGAGACTACAGAATGTTTTTACTACTAAAGTCTATGGGACCTCTTTTCAGTCATTTTTTCAGCATTTTTGAAAAATGAAAAACACTGAGAAGAAGGTGTGTAGACATAGCCTAAGCTGGAATCCTGTTCGCTAGCGTCGGAGATTCTCTAAAAAGTCTTTTTTTTCCTGAAAAAAGACAGATGAATGATATGCCTTATTTACCATTGCTTAAGATAAGATGTTTTTCATTTGGACTTTGATTTCAATAAGCCTGCTTTCTTTGCACATTTCTATGTCTATGGTACCTCTGATGGAGCTAAATAAGGTGTCATAAACTGCTTTGGAAGTTTTCCAGCAGTTGGTCATCAAGAATGTCACTGACAGTTGGGACAAAATTAAAAAATACCTAAGGCTAACCTGACGAGTAGTGAGAATAGCAGTCTATCAGCTGAAAAGGGATCACTTGCTTATCATAAAGAAAGCTGACAATGGGGGGGGGGGGAGGTTTGTTATTATGAACACTGAACAGTATCTACAGGAGGCTATGTGTCAATTGTGTGATCAGTCAGTATACAAGAAGAAATCGACCCTACAATAGAAACATTGATAGTCATCGAGAATATACTACAAGAAGCAGTACAGAATGGGATTATTAGGCCGTGTTCACACGGCTTATTCACGGCGGATTTGTGAGCCGGATTGCGCTTGCAAATCCGGCGTGAATAAGGGGGGGGGGAGGGGGACCCCGGGGGCCGGGAGCGCGGCGGGGGCGCTGCTCCCCGGCCCCATAGACTGTCAGTATCTATGGCGCGTCCGCGCCGTAAATAATGTGCATGTCACCTTCTCCCCCCGCGGCGGATTCGCAGAGCGGGGAGGAGCGACGGAATCCACTGTTCTCTATGAGAGCAGTGGATTACCGTTATTACTCCGACGGATTGGCGTGTGAAGGAGGCCTTACTGTACAAACAAAACAAATGCTAACTAGAACACATCCTCAGGTGCCGTTCCTCTATATGTTTCCCAAAGTGCACCAGTCACTGGAGGTTCTTCCCGGGAGACCGATCGTCTCCAGAATTGACTTGACACTAAAACCTCTAACCACCTACCTTGATAGTTTTTTACAAACTGTAGTGATAATTACCCAAATAGGAGCTGACAAGAAAAATTTTTTGTCAGCGCCTATCTGGGTAATTATTAGAGATGGGCGAATCGATTCTAACGAAGTGGAATTCGTTTAGAATTTTCGGGAAAAACTTCGGTTGGGAAAACGAAGTCAAAATTTTGGGGGGTACTTTGGGGTTTGAACGAAGGTGCTTCTTGATTGATAAAATGGCTGCGAGCACAGGGCGCTACATGGGGCAAAGCACTCTGTGAGGAATAAGGGCATAGCCTGCATGACATGTGCAGAGATGAACCCAAATTTAAAAAACCGGCGGGATTCGGGGGACGTCCCCCGCACTATATAAGTCCGGGTGCGACGCCGGGAGCTCCACTCCTCTCACTGTACTGATCAGGGAAAGGTTGCTGCCCGCGGTGATAGCTCATTAAACTGAAGAATTGATTTTTTATACAGCGTTTTTCTGTGGGGTGTCTCAGTTGTCTCAGAGACTGTTCTCTTAACGTTCAAATTTCTAATTTTTTGGGGTATTGGATCTGAAACCCAGTGTGCGTCCACTGCAGTTTGCATATACATTCAATTCCAAGTGGGATCTAAGCCAGTTCCTGTTGTATTCATTTAAAAAACAGGTTTTACAATACAAATACCACTTCATTTTTGGGTGCTCAATTCTATTGCACAATTTACATCCAGGGGTTAATTAAGCTTTTGTTTTGGGGTGTGCTGACCCCAAGAAACCGTCTTTTTTTCAACGCCAAAAATATAAAATTTTCCTGTAGCCTAATTCACAAGCAAAGGTTAATTACAACTGTATCTCTTGTTGTGTGGCGTAGAAAACACGCAATTGTACACGCTACAAAGCTATTAGTTTGTGGGGCTCCATTTCTTTGGCGCAATTTACATCCGGGGGTTTAAATTAAGCGTTGTTTTGCTGGTGTGCTGACAAAAAAAACCCGTCTTTTTCAACGCCAAAATTATATAAATTTTTCCTGTAGCCTAAATCACAACCCACAGGTTAATTACCAACTGTATCTTTGTTGTGTGCCGTAGAAAACACGCAATTGTAACACACTACAAAGCATAGTTTTGTGGGGCCCTCAATTCTTTGGCGAAATTTTACATCCGGGGGTTTAAATTTAAAGCGTTGTTTTGCTGGTGTGCTGCCCCCAAAAACCGTCTTTTTCAACGCCAAAATATATAATTTTTTCCTGTAGCCTAATTGACAAGCAAAGGTTAATTACAACTGTATCTCTTTGGGGGTGCCGTAGAAAACACGCATTGTAACAGCTACAAAGCTACTAGTTGTGCGGCCCCATTCTTGGCGCAATTTCATCCAGGGGTTAATTAAGCGTTGGTTTTGCTGGTGTGCTGACAAAAATAAACCGTCTTTTTCCAACGCCAAAATATATAAATTTTTCCTGTAGCCTAATTCACAACCAAAGGTTTAAAATTAAAAACTGTATCTCTTGTTGTGTGGCGTAAAGAAAACACGCAATTGTAACACGCTACAAAGCTACTAGTTTGTGCGGCTCAATTCTTTGGCGCAATTTACATCCGGGGGTTTAAATTTAAGCATTTGTTTTGCTGTTGTGATGAAAAAAATAAACCGTCTTTTTCAACGACAAAATATATAAATTTTTCCTGTAGCCTAATTCAAAAAGAAAAGGGTTAATTACAACTGTATCTCTTGTTGTGTGGCGTAGAAATACGCAATTGTAACACGCTACAAAGCTACTAGTTTGTGGGGCTAAATTTCTATTGCGCAATTTACATCCAGAGGTTAATTAAGCGTTTGTTTTGTTTGGTGTGCTGACAAAAATAAACCGTTTTTTCAACGCCAAAATATATAAATTTTTCCTGTAGCCTAATTCATGTACGAAGATTAATTAAGCCTGTTTGTGCTTTTACATTTAGAAAAACACACAGTGTTTTTTAAACGACACATACAAGTAAATTTTTCCTGGCCATTTTGTGGAGCGTAATTTATATCCAAGGTTACCCAAGCTTGTTACTGGGTTCATTTGGAGTCAAAAACAGGGTGTATATTTTATCATATACAGATATCATCACAAACAGTGTCTGTACTTTTAGAAAAACAGTATGTCAGATAGAGAGGTGGCAGGCTCTGCACCTGCGAGTGGCAGGGGCACAAACATTCCTGGAACAGGCCCAGGTTCAGCACAGGCAAGGGGCGTCGCAGCGGGGGTCACTCGGTGAGGCCACAACTGCCGCTGTCATCTAGCGGTCGTGTGTTGTGCAGCAACCCAAGGGTTCTTGATTGGTTTGACTAGGTCATCCTTTTTCCTCCCAGATGAAAATCGACAACCCCAGCCAAGAGTCAGTGGGAACTTCAGACAAAACCATTAGTTGGCATGGCCCGGAAAGCGGGTCAGCGGCCCTCACCTGTCCTCAGCCCGCCTCTGTCCCATCCGGTTCCCTCAGCCAGAGATCTACTATGTGGTCTGGGCTCAGCGCTACAAATATAGCGAGGATGAACAATTTGAGGAGGGCAGTCAGCAGCTACTTGGCAGCGAAGAAATGGGGCCAATATCGCCTGCTTCTTGCACTAGGCGGCAAATTATAGAGGTGGAGAGTGGCATGGAAGGTCATGTTGTGAGAGGTCAGCCTCGGCATACCAAGACCGGTGATGACGACAGCAGTGAAACACAATTAGATGATGATGTAGCCGACCGCACTTGGGACCGGGGGAGGCAAGGGCTTCATCATCGTCAGGAGAAGAGGGCGTCAGCTTGCGGTCAGGCAGCACGCAGCCAGCAAGGGGTCGTGTGGCCCGTGAGTCAGCAGGATAGCAGCAGTGTGAGGTCGGGAGCCAAGCGGCCACGGGGTAAAAAAACCCGCTTCGCAGGTCCAAGAAAGTAGCAGCACAGGGGCTCAGCGAGGCAGCGGCGGCAGTAGTCACTCAGTGCGGAGCGTTGGCGGTAAAATCCGATGGGCATATGTAGAATCTGTGGGCAGAAAGTGAAGCGTGGCCAGGGAGCTAACGTTGGCACCACAGCCCTGCGTCAACACATGCAGCGTCACATCCGGTGGCCCCGGGTGAAACGTGGACTCAGATGTGGTGGTCCATCCTGGCGGCGCAGCAACAGCAGCAGCAGCAGCGCCCAGTGGCATGCATGCCATTGCAGCCAGTCAAGGCTCCACCCCCTCTGCAGAAGGAGCTGTTTTTTCTTTGACATCATCTCCCGGTCCAGATTGCTCCTGCTCCTCGCTACTCTTTGGGGGCCAGCAGTCGTTCAGCGAGGCGATTGCAAAGAGAAAAACAGTATGCGTCCAACCATCCCAAGGTGCAGCAGCTGACCGTGCTCCTGTCCAAGTTGTTGGTACTGCAGTACTCCTTTCCAAATGGTGGACTCTGCACCGTTCAAGAACTAATGGCTTGTGCCGAGCCGAGATGGAGAGTTCCAAGCCGTAATTTCTTTTCCAAAAAGGCAGTACCAGCACTTCATAAATATGTTTGAAACAGAAGGTGGGCAGTCCTTGAGCTTATCGGTTTGTTCCCAAGGTGCACGGCAGCTCGGACGTCTGGAGCTGTAACTACGGTCAGGGCCAGTACATATCCTTTACGGCCCACTGGGTGAATGTGGCTTCCAAACCCAGGCCACCAACAACTTGGACAGGGACGCCGCTTTCTCCCCCACGTTGTCAAACTGCTGCACCTGCGCCAATGTCCACCTCCTCCTCCTCCCCACCACCACCACCATCTCAGCCTCCACAAAATACTGCTCCATCATACCACATGTGTAGGGCACAGCGGTGTCACGCAGTTTTACACCTGGCTTGCCTCGGCGAACGAAGTCCCCACAGGGGAGGAACTGCTCCGCGTCATACAGCAAGAAATCAATGTGTGACTTTCTCCGCGCAACCCTTAAATCGGAACCATGGTGACGGGCAATGGGGGGAACATTGTGTCTGCGCTGCACCCAGGAGGGATGGTCCATGCGCCCTGCATGGGGCACGTGTTCAGTCTGGTTGTGAAAAGGTTCCTGAAGTCTTCCACCGATCTTCAGAACATTCTGAAAATGCCAGGAAAACTGTGCATGCACTTTACCATTTTTACAAAGCCAGGAACACCCTCCTCGGAGTTGCAGCGGCCCGAACGGGCCCTTCCCCAACACACCCCTGATATGCGATGTTTCCACCCGCTGGAATTCCAGCCTGCACATGTTGGGGGCCGACTGTATGAACGGAGAAAGGCCAATAGCGATTTTTTTGATGATCCAGGTGGACAGAAGTACTCCCCTGTGTAACTTTGATGTTAGCCAGTGGCAGCTCATGTGTGACACCTGCCGTTTGTTGAGGCCATTCGAGGAGGCGACGTTATTTGTCAGTCGCCAGGACTACGGGATGAATAACATCATTCCCCTGCTTCATGTCCTGGAACAGATGCTGAAAAATCTGTCTGGGCAGGGGGGCAGGGAGACGTGGCGACTACATCTCGTGGCCACATGAGTCCGGGGGGACTGAAATGGAGGAGGAGGAGGAGGACATTGGAGCAGAAGCATTGTCTGGTGAAATGAGTGGATTTTCTACCCAGGTGACAAGAGAGGAGGAGCAGGAGCAGCTGGAGGAGGTGGATGGAGATGAGGAAGACGAGGCAGATGACCCCCAAGCAAACCCGGGGAGTATACAGTGGAAATGGAGGCAGGGAGCCCTCGGAGTCACTTGTGCATATGGCCCACAGCATGCTTATTTGCCGGCTAGTGACAGGGCCCAAAAGTCAGCATCCGGCAGAGGGAGACTTTGGCTCTCCACCCTATTGGGCCCTCACTAACGGTCCAAAATGGGAGCCTTTTTCCCAGCTATTTGGGGGAAGACAAACTCAAATACTATAGGAAATCCTCCGTAATCAGTTGGCTGTGCCTATGTGCGGCATCGTCCCTCCTCTGACAGGTCTGACCGGGGGGTTCTCAGCGCTCACGTACTACTGCCGCGGCTGCTGGGGAAGGTGGGGGGGGGGAGGAGCAGTACAGCTCCATCAGTAGTACCTAAGTCTGGAGTCACTGATGAGCAGCTTCCTTCACCCGCCTAGTGAAAGGGGGGCAGTCGCCAGCAGCAGCAGCAGCAGGACCTGAGCAGTCCCTGAACCAACAGGTTGTTGGGCCCACTTGGACAGCACTCTGCCACCTCAGTTAGAAGATCCACTGGACTACTGGGCAGGCAAATTTGGGTGTGTGGCCGCAACTTGCCGAGTTTGCAGTGGAGAAGCTGTACTGCCCGGCCAGTAGTGTTGGGCATCAGAGCGGGTGTTCAGTGGGCGGCGGGGGCAATCGTTACCCAAAGGAGAACCCGCTTGTCCACGGGAAATGTGGAATGACTGACCTTTGTCAAGATGTATCAGGCGTGGATCGGGCCCGGATTTCCCCCACACCAATGCCTTAGGCGTCAGTCTGGGTTCAAACTACCCCCTCAGCCACTATTCTGATGCCGCCACCCCGCCTGATGCCACAAAATCTGCTGCCAGCTTCTCCATCTGCCTACCACCATCTTTACCAGGGACTGGTATTGCCACCCACCTCAACACTCTGTCATTGTGCCACTCTATGACCTCATGTTGCTGTTGCTGTTGCCATGACATCCACACTGTGTCATTGTGCCACTGTCTGACCTCATGCTGCTGCTTTTGGCTGCTGCCATGTCCTCCACACTGTGTGATTGTGCCACTCTGTGGCCGACCTCATGCTGCTGCCGCCGTGACCTCCGCTCTCAGTCATTGTGCCACTCTGTGGCTTCCTCTTTTTTGCCACCTCCAGAATGTCATTGATCTCATGCTGCTGCTGTCGTGACCTCCACACTGTATCATTGTGCCACTCTGTGGCCTAATCCTGTTTTGCCGCCTCCAGAATGTCATTGTGCCACTGCCTGAGCGCATACTGCTGCCGCCGTTTACCTCCACACTGTGTGATTGTGCCACTCTGTGGGCCTAATCCCGTTTTGCCGCCTCCAGAATGTCATTGTGCCACTGCCTGATCTCATGCTGCTGCTGTCGTGACCTCCACACTGTATCATTGTGCCACTCTGTGGCCCATACTGTTTTGCCGCCTCCAGAATGTCATTGTGCCACTGCCTGATCTCATACTGCTGCCGCCGTGACCTCCACACTGTGTTATTGTGCCATTCTGTGGCTTCCTCCTGTTTTGCCACCTCCAGAATGTCTTTGTGCCACTGCCTGACCTCATACTGCTGCCGCCGTGACCTCCGCTCTCAGTCATTGTGCCACTCCGTGGCTTCCTCGTGTTTTGCCACCTCCAGAATGTCATTGTGCCACTGCCTGACCTCATGCTGCTGTGGCTGCCGCCGTCACCTCCACACTCTGTCACTAATTTTTGCCACCTGAGCTCTAGCTTGTTTTTTTCCAGCTTTTTGCTGGCATGACTTTATCAGGCTACATTCCCGCTTGAGTTTTTTTTGGGCAGTTTTGCCCTCCCTTAAGTGCCCAGGGAATTTTATAGTGAAGCGATTCTAAGAGCGGCGGCAGTCATCTGCGTGTCATACTAAAACACAACATTGTATGAAGACCAAACCAAGCTCCCTCTGCATATTTAAGCATGGCACAACGTTCTACAGCACCTTGCAGGCTCTGTGCAGCCTGGAAATAGCTGCTTTTTAACGCGATTCGTGCCAAAGTAATTCGGAACGAAACGAATTTTGTCGGAAAATTCGGCGAAGTGACCGAATCGAATTTTTGAGAAATTCGCCCATCTCTAGTAATTATCATTATGTGATATGTTTGTTTTTGCATTATAACTGTCCTGTTCACTCATTCCGTCCTCTATGTTATACATTTACACTTGGTTAGTTATTGCCTACACACAGTTCTATCAACTGTGTATGGACCTTATATGGATGCACTTTAGTTTGTATTATGTGACTAATCTGCACTATGGCACTTTGAGGATCATGTTCAATATTGTTTGCTTATAAATCCACTTTGGATCACTGGAGAGCTATAAGAGCCCAATAACCCCATTCATGTTTATTGTATGCATTTTGAAATTTAAGATTTGAATCTTGTTGGTGTTATTGATTTGTGTATTTTGTTTTTTCTAATAGTGTAACACATTTTTTGTATATAGTATTGGTGATGATCCCCTGGTAGGTGTTGTTTACTTTTGCCCCTTACATTTTATATGTATGATTTTAAAACTCATAAATACATTTTTGTATTATTAAACATATTTTGTGTGGTCTTATATATGGCACTAGACTGTATGTACCATAGACATGAGAACTAAAGGTTTACTAAACATCCCATCCAATCCACACAGGCAGAGAAATCAAACCATAGTTGTCCATAAATTATGTGTAATAATGAGAAATGACACAGGGAAAAAGCATTGAATACATGAAGAAAGAGAAAAGCCATGGAAAGTCATGACACCAGCTGAAATTTATCAGTAATTAGAAAGCAATACTACCACTTAGAGGAAAACAATATCAACTGGTTCAACATAAAAAGTTGTCTCATTACCAAGGTGATACACGAGAAATATCTCATGATGGGTAAAACCATTAAGCTGTCTCAAGAACTTTGCAACCATATTGTCGTGAGCCAAGAGGAAAGCCAGTAGATGATATGAAGGGTCCAGCTAGGACTTGTAGTTCCACAGACAGTATTGTCACAGGGGCTGGAGTGGAGTACTGGACCTCTAAATACTTACATCGCATTTACAACAATTGTTAATATTTGAGGGATGGATATTGGAGACAGTCTAGGACCCCCTGGGGCACTCCTATTATATTGATGTCTGGTTTGCGGGTTGCCCATTATGTTACTGCAATTGAAAGTAGCCAGATACTCATGAACTTTACATGTTGTGCTTCTTTACTGAATGTAGTTATAAAACAAAATGGCAGATTACAGTCTCTTTTTAAGGCACAGTACAGCAAGTTTACTATGTTTGTGTACTATACGAATCATTAGAGTCTCTGATGGCATTTGGGTAAAGATAACTCCTTGCATTATATAAAGAATATATTTATGGGAAAACACAATCCAAACAATGCTACACTGAAGGAGAGACCTTCATGGGTTGGCTTTCTGTGGTAAACAGACTTAAGTACCCATGATTACTTTGCACTACTGTTCGATTAAGTTCATGACAGGGAAGTCACGTAGCACTGGCTCTTGCCGGAGGCACATAAAGAAGCCAGTGTAGTGAAGCTTTATTTCTCTTGACTAGAAAATATTTATCACAAGGCATAATGGGAAAGGAGCTGAGAAGCTCAAGCGCCCTCTATTGGATGTAACAAATCCTCAATTTGCTTTTGACCCGCTGGGTCTTTTGAAGCAAAAGGGATATTTAGCCAAGCCAGCATCACCCATCTGTAGACAGCCATTCCAGGGTGTTTGCCCCTCATCAGTACAGAGCAAAGCGATGCTGGCTTGGCTGAGTGGGAGGCAATGAGTGGCTCAGAAAGGGAAGATCTCTATTTAGACGCTCTCCATAAGGAGAGATCTTCCCTTAGAAAATATTTACTTAATCCTGGAAATAGCAATGTAAATGTCTCCTCAGTGTGTACTTTATGGATGCTGGGTATCGTGATACTTCACACAATGCCATGTAGATCCACTGTATGTGACCCAGATGAGTTAAACTACTCCCTTCAGCAGCAGGAAGGCTTGCATGTAGGGATGACCAAGAAACCTCCAGCAGTCCATATACTGGTTAGACTGTGATTAACAGTTTTCTGAACTAGGACTTCTTAGAGTAAATGTCACATTAAGAGGAGTATATTGGTTGTGGATACCTAAGTCTCATATGCATATATTAGCCAGTATATGGCAGCAAAGTACAAAGCATATTGCACATAACGCATAATAAGCAAATAACTATTAATGCATTATACTGTACATTTCCTAACTCACAAGAATGGAGACACAATGTATCCGATCTACTACCACATGACAAATGTTTCACTCAGCAGTAGTAGAAACAAAAACATAATGGGATCCAGATTGTTTTTTGAAAAAACATACTGATGGCAGGTTACAAAGCTTTTCAAAACTGCTAAGGACCAATGGCCTGCGGGGGACCCACGGCCCCGGGCCCGCTGATAACAAGGATCCTGCCAGTTCCCTTTAAACCACCCACAAACACAGAAATAAACAACCATATTTAAACTCCTGCTAACTAATAGCCCCCGTTCACAGGGCGGTTTGGCCGAGGTTTTCCCCGCGGCTCTCACCGCAGTTCCGGCCAAACCTGTCGGACCGCGCCGAAAAATCGGCTCTTTGCGGCGCGGCGGTGGGCATGGTCCGGGACGGGAGGGCGTGGTTTGGGGCGCGGCTTGCCCCGGGGTTTGCCCCCCATGAAAATTAATGCAGAGGGGAAGCCGCGGGACGAGCCGCGTCCCCAAACCCCAACCCCCCCGCGGGGGCCGGCAGAGCACTCCCTTCAAATTGACAGGGGAGTTTTTCACACCGCGGGGTTTTGGGCCCCAGCCCCGGAGCCGTGGCCAAACCTGCAAGGGTGTGAAAATTAACGCAGTTTTCCCCTGGAAACCATGTTTAAAAAATAGGGGTGATTTGGGGTGCGGTTTTGGGGCCCCGGGAACCGTCGAACCCGGGCCATAACGCGGGCCAAATCCGCCGTGTGAACACAGCCATAAGCAGGATAGGACACAATGTAAGGAGAGTTCATGCCATTCATAACAGTGTGGGCTATCTATGTATTACATCAAAGGCACATGACTGCTAGTTTGCTGATTGCTCTATGATCTCCCTGATGTCCATATAGTCTAGGGTTGTAGTGATGGTTCTCCACAGACTGCACTTGGGGAACTGTTGTGGTGTCAAACATCAGCCACTGCATTGTGATATTATTCAGTCATTCTATCACAGTAACATTCATTTGGCATATGGTAGGATAGGCATAACTACAAGAATAGCAGGTGTAGAAGCTGCTATGGGGCCAGCAACTAAAGGGAAACATCTCAATGCAGAGGGAAGGTTTAGTTACTGATGGAGTATACAAAACATAGTCTTCTATGAAGCCACATGCCTACATCTGCTAATTTCAATTTCTTTCTTCTTTGACTTTACTTTCTTTTACAATACTGCGTATATTATAACTGCCTGGTAAAATCAGTGTAATTTTTTTATTTCTATAATGTTTTATCTCTAAGTGTTTGGTGACTTTTTTTAGTGTGCTGATATCTTCATGTGTCTTATCTATATACTGTACCGTCGCTATTTCTATAATTCCTGTGCTATAAATTCACCAAGTAGATTATACTTATAGTGCTATCACTGTGTGCATTAACCCTGTCACATCACTCGGCACATGAATTTTGGTCTATATCATCAATGAGTTATTTACATGGTACTGTGACTATATTGTGTGTATTTTCCCTGTACTGTGACTTCACTCTTTGCACTAGGGAAATATACACAACACAAAGCAGAGACCAAAAAATCAATTACTGTACATTTTTTATATTCTAGGTTCAGCTAAAGGTGGTCATGTTGTAGTGGGACATTATATTACTGCCAGCACTGTTTTGCTTGCAATTTGGATACAACAATAGGTTACTACACAGGGTACAGTATATCTATTTAGATTGCTGTCTCTGCTCTCAGTGGTTAGTAGTGCTGTAGTTTATATGTTCTCGCATTTACATAGATATATAACCTTATGGTGAAACCACACAATAGTCGGCTGTCCTCAGCGAAAACCATGCCTTCATGCAACTGCCAAGGTCCATACATGGCCACTGGCAGTCACATTGGAGCGTAGTTTTCAGGCACTTAATGGCCTCGCCAATACTACATCATGTATTCCTACCTTTATGCTGCATTCAAATAAAATACATTTCTATGCATTATTACTCATGAGCAGAAACAGGGACAACAACTGATATATGACCAGAACCACAACTCAGAAACTCCTAGGCACAGTGTAAGCTGTATAAGACTGTTTCCAGGGGGACACATACGTATGCATAGAAGCTACAGACACAAAGTAAATTTTTGTAAACTGAGAGTACTTGCAACATTTCTGGAGACACAGCAATATTAGTAGCTATTGAATCATGTATACAGTAATCCCTATTGTGCTGCAGACCGCAAGAATTGTACAATTTAATTCTATGGCGTTTACTTGGGTAAGGGGAGCAGCCAGCTATCAGTTTTAAGGTTTTCAGTTACGACATATGGATATTTAGTACATGTGTGCTCCCATCCCCTAAATAAAGTGCCATCATATATATAATAATAATAATAATCTATATATATTAGGTAATAATCGGCTTCTGCAGCTTTCTCTATTTTGTATTTCAGTAAGTAAAGTCATAGGAAGCAATAAAGGAAACACAGTCTCTTTTGGATTGTTTTTGCTCTATTTTGTGTTCATATAGGCTTTATAAAATGTTCTACAATAGCATGATAGCATTACATAAAGCATATACAAATATGAAATGTTTTCCCTTTAGTCTCCTATGACTCTACCGCGGAAAATGTTGGGATAATTTTTTCAAGGTATTCTGGAGGACACCTGCAACAAGGGCACAGTTGCATATATATATTTGTTAGCAGACCTTGAAGAGCTTGAGTTTAGTACAACATGGGGGTTTACACTGTGTCAGGTTTCAGTGGCCAAATGCAGCTTTGTCGATTGCACCCCAACTTTATTTCAAAAGGGGTTGTCTGTACTAAATAACCACTTTAAACCCTGTTGGGAAAGGCTGCAATTTTCTATGATGTAACTCATCAGTTGACTATGGCAGTTATTGTATTATCAAAATTGTTATTGGATTGACAGAACAGAGCATGGTAATTTTGCCAATACTTTACTAATATTTCATAACGATTTTATGGCTGATGTGTTACTGGACAGATATTATTTCCTATTTAGGCAATATTGCTATCAAAGGAGATGATGACAGTAACAGCAATTTTATGAAACAGCAAAATTGTTATCTTGCAGGCCAAATGGTGTTTTGAGATAACATACATTTATTATTTACACATGACCCAGCATGTCAGGATAACCGTCTCTGCTGAAAATTATTCCCTTTCAGATAAGAGCAGCTGGGAAGATTAAGATGTCCTTTGCAAAATGTTAAAAAGGGACAGGAAAAAGCTCCAACCCAGACATAAAAAAGATCTGATGCTTTATAACTAGATATAGTGTTAAAACAGGATATGAGAGGTTAAATAATAAATATAGGGTTTACATATGTGAATGAAAATATTCCTGTTATATTCTGCTTCATATGGCCAAAAATGTGGCTAAAACTATCTCACATGTCTAATTTAGAAAGAGCATTATTATCCCCAAAGAGGAACATGAAAAACAAAATAATAGGTTTTTCACAGCCCTATTAAAATGTGGTAATGAAACACCACAGATAGTCTAAAAATCCTAACTAACTAAAATTCGCACATGAACATCCTCATCGAGCCCACAGGACAATTGCTTTGGCCTGGTTTTATTACCTTTTCCATGCACTAGACTTTTCTTTATCTTTAACAATTATTTTTATTGAAATTTTGCATATTTCAAACAATAACAACAGAGTTCAACAGAACACAACAAGCCATGCTATACACAATAGAAACATTTACCAAGACAAGCCTTTTACAATTACAAAAGAACATATAGTATCAAACTGTTCATCAACCCAATGAGAGAAACAAGCTTAATCTAAATTATAATAGTCCATCCTCTTATTATTACCAAATTATTACCAAAATAAGGAGGAGCTAATATAGGAGCTAAAATTCTCTTCATGTATATAAAGAAAATCTAGATACTTTACTGAAAAGTCGAATTACTTGTAGAATCTAGAATTGAACCGGACTGGCTACTTATTTCTGATTTTAGATAATAAATGTGAAGGAATTGGGTGTTATTCTGTTAATAACTTCCAAGATATACAAAGGGTTTGGTGACTTCCAATGGGATGCTATCATCATTCAAGTAGCAATAAAAAATATGATGAAAGACCATAAGAAAGGGCAATAAAAGTTTATTCAAGGAGATATAAGTTTTTCTACTTCTCTCAAAGTGATTGTACTACTGGGCAACTCTACCACATATGAATCAAAGAACGCATTAAACCACATTGTCTCCAGCACAGTCTAGAACATCCCAAAGACATATGAGTTATGCAAACTAGAGTGAGGTACCATTTCAAGTGTAATTGTGTCATCATCTCCAAATGATTAGCACATTTAGAATATTTAGAAGAAGACTGTGTCCCAGTCAACCAATCCTCCAGAGAGAACACTTTCGACAATTCAATTTGCCATTTAATAGCATTCTCTGGCTTGGAATGTGAATCAATGTACTATAAGCAAGTAACAAACCCTTGTCATAATCTTTCCTCTTCCATATAAAACTATGAAAGAGGTGTTAGGACTGCTAGGATGTGGATCCTGCGGACCACCGCACGCAGTGGTGTAAGCCATGTCAGGGAGCGGAGTCTAAGGTGCCTCCTGGTTTTCATCAGACCCCTATGCAAAACATGTTGGACTCATGCAGTGGGAGACACCCAGTTCACTATCCCTGACGCAACTTGCTTGCGGTGGCTGCCGGGGTGCAGCAAAGTACAAAATCCTATAGCAAGCTCGTAGTCAGTGACAGGCAGAAAAGTCAGGGCAGACAGCAGGCAAATGTGATCTGTAGATGGAGGCAAGGGGTCTGGTACACGGTAGAGACAGGGAACACTAGGAAATACTTTCACTAAGGGCATGAGCACAATAAATATGGCAAGGCAAGAAGGGAGTGGCCAAAATATATAGCATCAGCACCTGGTAATTATCCAATAGTAGCACCTGGCATGCTACTCCTTTTAAAATTTAAGAGCTGGGACCGCCCTACGGGGCGGGGACAACCCCCACATCGGCCCCAAGGGCACAAGGAAGCAAAAAAATCAGGGAGGTAATACACCTTTTCCTGTATATTTTACGTTTTACTGTTACTTTTAAAAAGGAGCAGAGGCACGAGGGTGCGCCACCCGTGACAAGTAGAAATGTTTTAAAGGCTTAGGCAGCCAAGTCCAAGACTGAACTAAGTGTCTGATGTGGCGACATACAAATAATTGGGTTCTTGGTAGCTCAAATTGTGCTGAAAGGTCTTAATATGATACGAAATTACTATCCTGAAACAAAACACTAATAGATAAAATATTCTTATTCAACCAAATCGATAAAGGAATGTTTGACAAAGTGCCATATAGTGCTGATAATGGGCCCGTGTCTTTAGAAATGAAGACTTTATAAGACGTAAGCATATATTTTTATCATACTATATTTCTATGTTTAAGTGTCAATAATTTTAAGTTTTGTAGTTTTGGGCAACACAAAAGCCATTATCAAGTAATCCTTGAACAAAAACCCTTTTGATGTGGAGGGCCTCAATAACAGTTGGGGAAAAAGGGGGGGTTCATAAATAATAAATAGATTCCAGAATAGATGCCACATTTTAAAATAAAAGATTCAGAACCGATATTCCACCATTACATTTATGTTTATAAAGGTATTGTTTCCTAAATTTAGGCTTTTTAGAATCCCATATAACGTTCAATATTATTAATTGAAATTTGTTAAGCGATTAAATAGGTAAAATAAACAGGAGAGATCTTGAGGTATATAAAAACCCCGTTTTTAAATTCCCAAAAAAAACCAAGAAAAGGGGGTAATTTTGCAGCTATCTTTTTTCTTTACTGAGGGAGGAATTCGGTTCTTCCAGATTTTTTTTTTTTGTTCCTTATGAGCACACTATAGGAATCCTGGAGAAGCTGTGTTTTTTTTCAAAATAAATTTCCCTCAAAAAATCTCACATTTGGGCTAACCACGTAATATAATTTCCCACTTTTTGTAGAAAGGACCTTTTAAAAAAAGCTTGCTGATTTTGAAAAGGGAAAAAGTCTATTCCAAGAGTATTAACCCT
Source organism: Phyllomedusa bahiana (assembly GCA_025379985.1). Taxonomy (NCBI): domain Eukaryota; kingdom Metazoa; phylum Chordata; class Amphibia; order Anura; family Hylidae; genus Phyllomedusa; species Phyllomedusa bahiana. The sequence goes on along the minus strand of JAODAL010020411.1, from coordinate 44,591 downwards.
CGCCCCTTTAATAATAAGTTTTAATCAATTTTTCCTCAATCAAGTAACACCCGGGAAACATTTAAGATTTTCTTCCCATAAAAATTTAAGCTCTGGGGTTTTCCCCTTTGGAAAAAAAGAATTTTGTAGATCTTTTAAACCTTTTTTTGTCAACAAGGGAATTGTATTTTTTCCCCAAAAAAATTTGGGTTTTCCTTTTAAATATCCTTTTCTCTTTAGCAACTACCTTAGATATAAAGGGGTATTGGTGCCCTTTAGGGGCGTAAAGAGCTATAATCGTATACGGATCAGAATTCAACATGCATTGTAGAATTATAAATTTTCCCAGAATTTTTTAGGGGGGTTATGGGAAAAAAACCAACTGTTATCTTGAAAAAAGTTGCCCCCTTAAACCACCTTTTTTCAATGATATGAAATGGGGGTTTGAGAAAGGGAAAATTTTTTTTTTTTTAGTCTATGACCGTCAAATTTTTCTTAAAGTTTTCCTGTAAGCAATCACATCGGCTTTTTGTCTTTTAAAAAATCTCCCATAAAAAACCATCTTTTTTAAAGGGGGAAAAAAGGCCATTAGCAATTTAGGGAAAATATCTTAATACCCAATTTTTAAAAAAATTTTAGAAAAATTTTATATGGAACCCCCCTTATCCATTAAAAAAATTGAGTAAAAAAAAATTTAACAGAATACACATCCTAAACCCTCTGTGAATGGTTTTTTTTTTTATAACCCTAAGACAACTCAGAAGTAGCAAAATTGAAAAAAATTTAAAAATAATATTTTTAAAAAATGGTAAAAAAAAAATTTCCATCAAACCCAAAATTTAAAAAGTGGGGTAAGTCCCATTGCAGGGGGCCCTTTAAACAATTTGGGGACCAAGCAGGACCAGGCCCCAAACCCCGGGAATAGAAAAACACCCAAAAAACTTTGTTTTTCATTTTAAACTATTTTTTTTTAAACAGTGCCAAGTTTGGCTAAAGGAAAAAAAAAATATGTGTACCAACCTCTGTGCCATGTTTTGCATGCCATAGCCAATGCCCCTGTTTCCATGAGGCACGCCTAAACCAAATGGCCTGTGTATACATATGTACCAAAATAATCCCAAATCTGATTTAAAGCCATAAGGGTATAATAATTATTCTACTGATAATTTATAGCCAGATACACTGAACCTACACATTTGAAGAATGGTGATTGGTTAACCTTTAGCTATGTAAATCTAAGGTAAACTGCCAAAGGTAGATAATTGTGCTGAAACATGTTTTATTTAGTAAATTGTATTATAGCACAATCTTGTGGTGTCTAGCATTCCTTTAAAAATTCTTACTTTGAAAGATAAAACTTAGAATATGTTTGCTACTTTTTATAATTCGCTTAAGGGCTCAATAATTGGTGCTGTATGGCAGAATACAAATAGAGATGGGCGAATTTCTCAAAAATTCGATTCGGTGACTTCGCCGAATTTTCCGACAAAATTAGTTTAAGAGGGCAAAACGGACCAAAAAACAGAAGCGGGATTGTAGCCTGATAATGTCATGGCAGCGCCAGCTGGAAAAGAACAAGCTGAGGGCTCAGGTGGCAACATCAGTGACAGAGTGGGGAGGTGACGGCGGCAGCAGCAGCATCATGATGTCAGACAGTGGCACAATGACATTCTGGAGGTGTAAAAAACAGGAGTAGGCCACAGAGTGGCACAATGACACAGTGTGGGAGGCACAGCAGCAACCACAGCAGCATGAGGTCATAGAATGGCACAATGACATTCTGGAGGTGGCAAAAAAAGGAGTAGGCCCCCGAGTGGGACAATGACAGAGTGTGTAGGTCAAGGCAGGCAGCCACAGCACAGCATGAGGTCAGACAGTGGAACAATGACATTCTGGAGGTGGCAAAAACAGGAGTAGGCCACAGAGTGGCACAATGACAAAGAAAGGAGGTCACAGCAGCAGCATGAGGTCAGAGAGGGGCACAATGACACAGTGTGGAGGGCATGGCAGCAGCCCTAGCAGCATGAGGTCAGAGAATGGCACAATGACATTCTGGAGGTGGCAAAAACAGGAGTAGGCCACAGAGTGGCACAATGACAGAGTGTGCAGGTCACGGCAGCAGCAGCATGAGGTCAGAGAGTGGCACAATGACACAGGTGAGACACGGGGGCACCCCAAAGCACAGCAGAGTCAGGCAGGGGCAAAAATGACTTTCTGGGGGTGGAAAAAACATATAGGCCACAGAGGGGCAAATGACAGAGAGTGGGGTGACCAGCAGCAGCATGAGGTCAGAAAATCGCACAATACCAGTTGGAGACAGGGCAGCAGCCACACAGCACTGGGGTCAGACGTGGCACAATGACAGAGTGGGGAGGGGTTCAATACCAGTCCCTGGTAAAGATTTTTTTGTGGCAGAAGGAAAACTGGCAGCAGATTTGTGGCTCAGGCGGGTGGTGGCATCAAATAGTGCTGAGGCGGTATTTAACCCCGACTCTTTTTTCACAGTTTGGTAGGCTCATGGCTGATTAGTCTGACGCCTAAGGCATTGGGGTGTTGGGAAAACCTGGCCATCCCGCCGATTCATCTGACAAAGTTTTAGGTCGTTCCACATTTCCCATGGACAAGCGGGCTCCTTTGGGGGAACGATGGCCCCCGCCCACTAACACCCGCCTGATGCCACACACGGGCCGGGCGGCACTCTCCACTGCAAACTCGGCAATTTTCGGCCAAACATCCAGTTTGCGCCCATAGTCCCGGATCTTCTAAATGGGGGGGCAAGTGCTGTCCAAGTAGGCCACGACCTGTTGGTTTAGGGTCTCTTCAGGTCCGGGTCTGCTCTGGAGACTGCCCCCTCACTAGGGAGGGGAAGGGAACGCCATCATTTACTCCAGACTTTGGGTTCTCAATGGAGCTGGTACAACCTTCCCCCCCCCCACGGGAGAGTAAAATGAGCGCTGAAAAACCCCCGTTTAGACCTGTCAGAGGGGGGACATCCCCACAAGGCACGGCCCCCTGACACGAGGGTTTCCCATAGTATTTGATTTTTTCCTCACTCTCAGCACTGGAAAAAGGGTCCCATTTTGGACCCGGGACAAGGGTCCAAAAAGGGGGGAAAGAAAGAAAAACACCCCCCTGCCGGATGCTGACTATTCGGCGTCCTACCAGGCAAATAAGCATGCTGCGGGGCCATCGCCAAGTAACTCCGAGGGGGTCCCTGCCTCCATCCCCACTGTATCCTCCACGTGCTTGCGGGTCATCTGCCTCGTCGCCCATCTTTACAACTCCCCACTGCTCCGCTCCCCCCCTCTTTTCACCTGGGGAAAAATCCACCATTCACCAGACAATGCCCCCCTCCAATTTTCCCCCTCCTCCTCCTCCATTTTTAGTCCCCACCGGGCCATGGGCCCGCGAGATGTAGTTGCCCCGTCCCATCCCCTGCCCAGACAGATTTTTCAACATCTGTTCCAGGGCATAAGCGTGAAATTTTTTATCCCATACCTGGCGACTGAAAAATAAAAGGCCCCCAAAATGGCCTCAACAAAAACGGCAGGTGTCACGCATGAGCTACCACTGGCTGACATCAAAGATACACAGGGGAGTACTTCAGGTCCTGCCTGATCATCAAAAATCGTTAAACGCCCTTTCTCTGTCATACAGTACGGTCCAGCATGAGCAGGCTGGGAATTCCAACAGTGTGAAACATCGTCATATCCAGAGTGTTTGGTAGTCCTTACTGGTCTGCCTTCTGCAACTCGAGGAGGGTGTTCTGGCTTTGTAAAGGAATGGATGAAGTGCATGCCACAGATTCCTGGCCATTTTTTTCATGAAATCTTCAGAAGATCGTATGGAAGACTTCAGAAACTTTTCACTAACCAGATTGAAAACAAGAGCCATGCAGGCACATGGACCAAGACCCTCCTCCGGTGTTAGCTGTGGACACCATGTTACCCCCACTGTCCATCACCACGTTGTTCCGATTTGCAGTTGGTGCGTCGGAGAAAGCCACACATCGGTTACTTGCTGCATGACGCAAGCAGTTCCACCCCGTGTGTGAACTTCGTTCACCGAGGCAAGCCAGGTGTAGAGCTGCGTGACAGCCGCTGTGACCAAGCAAATGTGGTGTAGATGGAGCAGTACTTGTGTAGGCTGAAATGATGGTGATGGTGGAGGTAGGAGGAGGCGAACATTGGCGCAAGAGCCGCAGTTTGACAACGAGTGGAGGAGAAAGCGGCGTCTCCTGTCCAAGTTGTTGGGTGTGCCTGGGCAGGAAGCACAATCACACCAGTGTGGGGCCGTACAGGACATGTACTGCCCTGACCCCATTTACAGCTCCAGACGTCCGTGCTGCCGAGCACTTGGAACAAACCGATATGCTCAAGGAACAGGCCCACCTTCGTCAACATAATTAGGAAGTCTGGTTACTAGACCCTGACTTTTTGGATAATGAAATTACGGCTTGGAAATACCTCTCCCATCTTCAGCTAGGCACAAGCCCTTAGTTCTCTGAACTGTGCAGTGACCACCATTGGAAAGGAAGGTGACTGCATACCACAACTTGGACAAGCGCACTGTCACTGCTGACACCTTAAGGATGTTGGACGCAATACTTATTTGTTCTCTTTGCAATCGCCTCACTGAAACTACAGCTGGCGCCAATGAGTAGTGAGTGGAGCAGGAGCAACTGGTACCAGGGATGATGATGGCAAAGAGAAACAGCACCCATCTGCAGAGGTTGGTGGAGCCTTGACCTGCTGAAAAGGCCATGCTTGCCACTTGGCGCTGTGCAGCTGAGTTCGCTGCGGCGCAGATGGACCACCACATCAGAGTCACGTTCACCCAGGCCACCGGATGGTTACGCTTGCCCATGTGTTACGCATGGGCATGTGGTTGCCCAAAACGATAGCTCCCTGGCCACCGGCTTCACTTTCATGCCCACAATTCTACATAATGCCCATATTTTGGCTCCACCAGTATGTCTTAGCAAAAGAACTGCCACACACCGCCGAGTATCTGATTTTTAACAGCACAGCTCCGCACTGAGTGACACTGCACCGCTGCCGTCGACTTAGCCCCTGTGCCGCTACTTTCTTCTTGGACCTGCAAAGCGGGTTTTTAACTCCCTTTGCCGCTCGTGCTTCACCGACCTCACACTGCTGCTCCCCTGCATGACTCACGGCACACAAGCCACCTTTGCTGGCTGCGAGCCGTTGCCTGACCGCAAGCGACACCTCCTTCTTCTCTCCTGACATTTGATGAAGCCCCTGCTTCAACCCGGCCCCAAGTGCGTTCGGCTAATCAACATCGATTTTGTGTTTTCCTCGTCACTGCTGTCCTCATCCATCAGTCATGGTATGCAGAGGCTACCCCTCACAACATGACCTCCCATGCCACCTCTCCACATCTATACTTTGCCGCCTACAGCAAGAGCAGGATATTGGTCCAATTTCTTCGCTGCCAATTAGCTGCTGACTGCCCTCCTCAAATTTGTTCATTCCCGCTATATAGTGTGCTGAGACCCAGACCACATAGTTAGATCTCTGGCTGAGTGGACCGTAAGGACAGAGCGGGTTGTAGGTCAGGTTGAGGGCCGCTGACCCACTCCTGGCCAAGCCCAACTAAGGTTGTGACTGACGTTCCCACCGATCTCTGTCTGGGGTTGTCAGATGTCATCTGGGAGGAAGGGCTCGCAAATACCAATTCAACCAATCAAGAACCATATGGTTTGCTAGTAACAAAACACACTGCTGCAAGAGACAGCGGCATTTGTTGGGGCCGTTGCCACCGAGTGACTCCTGCTGCGACGTCCCCAATGCAGTGCTGCGACCTGGGCCTAGCTCCAGCAATTGTTTGTACCACAGCCACTCGTAGGTGAAGAGCTTCCACCTCTCTGTCCTGACATACTGTTTGTTCTAAAATTTACAGACGACAGTTTGATGAAGATATCTGCATATGAATAAATACACATCCGGTATTTGACTCCAAATGAACCCAGTAACAAACATTGGGTAACCCTTGGATATAAATTGCGCTCCACAAATGCCAGGTAAAAATTGACTTGTATGTGCCGTTTAAAAACACTGCGTATTTAACTGAATATAAAAAGCTCAAACAGCTTGAATAACCTTTGGATATGAATTATTCTACAGGCAAAATTTTCTGCTCCTTGGCGTGATGAAAATAACGTTTCATTTTACTAGTACAACTGTCAGAAAAATACTTTAGTTAACCCTTGGATGTAATTGCGCTAAAAGAATGAGCAACTAAAAATGTACCAACTTTAGCGGTTAAATTGGCGGTATTTTACGGTAGACAACAACAGAAAAACTTTTAATTAATTAACCTTCGGTATGAATTAATGCTACATGGTAAAAAAGTCTTTTTTCTGGCGGTGAAAAAGAGAACGTTTCTTTTAGTGACCACAACGGCAAGAACAAGCTTAATTAAACCCATGGATGTAAATTGCGCAAAAGAATTGAGCAACCACAAACTACCAGCTTTGTAGCGTGTTAAAATGGCGTGTATGTTTACATACACAAACAACGAAAAAACTTTGTAATTTATCCTTTCGTATATGAATTATGCCACAGGTAAAATGAATTTTTTGGCGGTGAAAAAAGAACATTTCTTTTAGTGACCACAACGGAAAAACAAGGCTTGAATTAACCCCGGGATGTAAATTTTTGCGCAAAAGAATTGAGCAACACAAAAATTACCAGCTTTGTAGTGTGTTACAATGGCGTGTATTTTACGGTACACAACAATAAAAAAACTTGTAATTAACTTCTGATTATGAATTATGCTACAGAAAAAATTTATATTATTTGGCGGAGAAAAAGAACATTTCTTTTAGTGACCACAACAGCAGAACAACACTAAATTAACCCCTGGATTAAATTGAGCCAAAAGAAATGAGCAACCAAAAATGAAGTGGGGTACGGATTGTAAAACGCTGTTTCTTTAAATAAATACAACAGGAACAGGCTTAGATAACCCTTGATATTCAATGTGCTGTGAGGAGATAGCCATTAACAATATATGCAGCTGCATTGGTACTGTCACACTGGACTTCAGTATCCAAATACCCCACAAAAACAGAATTAGGTAACTGAAAGAGAACATCTCTGAACAAGCAGTGACACCGCCCAACAAATTGCTGCAATAAAAGTAGGTTTTTTATATCAGCCTATCATGACAGCCGCGCAGCACCTTTCCTAATCAGTAACAGTGAGAGCGTATGAGCTCCCATCTTGGCCCTGGACTTAAAATAGTGCGGTGACGTCACAGAAGACCCGCTGGTCTCTGATTGGCCTTCATCTCTGCACATGTCATGAGCAGGCTATCCTTTCTTCCTCCCATACGACTTCTTTGCCACCATGTAACTCCATGTGGCTCAGCAGCCATTTTATCACAATAAACACGCCTTCGTTCCCGCTAATCACCCCAAACATCGACTTCGTTCAGAATCGAAGTTTTCCTGAAATTCTAAATGAATTCCACTTCGTTAGAATCGATTCGCCCATCTCTAAATACAAAGTATAGGTTCATTTTGTAGTCTCGAGTACTCCATTTGGTGCATTTGAAATTCAGATTCCAATATGGTTTTTTTTTATTTTATTTTTTTTTTTTAAAATTTTATGGTTTTTATTTTCAGATCCATATCTATTAATCTCCATGATCTTAAACATGTAACCCATATCCTTTTTGGGCACATATTGTATGAGTCATGTATGAGTCATATTGTATGAGTCATGTCTTTATTTTCGTTAGCCAAGGATCAATAGTATGGGTGTAACGAAAATAAAGAAATAAAAATGATTTTATTGAATTAATATTTATTTCATTACTCCACAATATTATTGAACATTTTATATACACATCGTGACACACCCCCCTACTGGAGTCTTATCATTTAGATTTCGGCATGTACAGTTTTACTTCGCAGATTGCATGAAGAAAACCCAATAAGAAGCGTCGCTCGCTCTCACATTGGTCTAAAACAAATAACCGCGCGCTCTTTTTAACTTATGCCAATCACAAAACAGAGCTCGCTCGCATTTCTTATCCCCATAGAACTCTCATGCGAAAGTACTCGCCCGCTCTGATTGGCCGGGAATAGCCAAGCCCCCTCTACCATTTTACTGTAGTTTTGAACTTTGTCCCGTCTTTGAATTATTATTATTATAATTATTATTATTTATTTAAAGGCGCCTGGAATCCAGGCCGCTGTACATTAACGAGGGGTTACATACATTACATAAGTCAAACGAGTACAGTGAGAAAGGGATAATGACAATTGGCATGAACAAGGTGAGAGAGGACCTACCCGCGAGGGCTTACAATCTACAAGGAGGGGGAAAAGAACAGGATGGTGAGGGGCAGACATGTCTGTGGAAGGAAGCAGTGACAAAGTTTAGTGAAGGTTATAGCAAGCCTGAAGAAATGGTGGTTTTCAGGTTGCTTTTGAAGCAGGTGAAAGGGAGGAGAGTCCTGATGTGTTTGGGCAGAGTGAGTTCAGAGTGTGGGTGAAGCACGGGATAAGTCTTGGAGACGGTTGTGTGAGGAGCTGATAACGGAGAGCAAGATAAGTGTCACTGTGAGAGCGATAGTGCGTGGGGGAGATATTATGGAATTAGGGCAGAGATGTAAAGTAGGGGAGAGGTCATGGAGAGCCTGTAGGTCATGTATAGATATCTTGAAATGAATTCGCTGGGCATATGGGAAGCCAGTGAAGGTTATTGCAGAAGGGAAAGCAGAGGATAGCGAGGAGAGGAGGTGATAAGACGGCTGCAGAGTATAAGATGGATTGGAGGGTAGCGAGGGTGCTAGCTGGGGAGCCACTGAGAAATGATGTTTGCAGTATTCTAGCTAGGCGGTAGATGACAAGGGGCATTGACCAGCATTTTTTGTAGTATCTAGCCGAGGAATGAAGCGGACATGCTAGAGATGAGTTTTTCAGTGTAGGCTTGGCAGGCAGAGTGTGAGGTATTGGGATGTGTGGTTTTGAAAGATAAATCAGAGTCTAGATTTACCCCAAGACAGCGGACTTGTGGACCGGTGAAAGTGAAGAGCCGTTGACTGTAATAGAGAGATCAGGGCAGGGGTTAGAGTTGGATGGTGGAAAGTATGATGAGTTTCTGTTTTCTCCACATTTAGTTTTAGTGGAGACGTATGAGAAGACAGGAGAATTGGAGGACATACAGTCAGGATCCGGGAGAGTAGATGAAGTTGACATCTGGGCCGAAGATGATAGTTAGGTATCATCAGCATACAGTGTAATGAAGCCAATGAGGCTATATCTGACCGAGGCCAAGGGTGTAAGATAGAGAAAATTAGTGGACCCAGGACTGTCCCTGGGATCACCAACAGAGAGTGGGCCGAGGGAGGAGGTGGAGCAAGAATGATAGACGCTGAAATTCCGATCAGTGTAGGTACGAGGAGATCCAGGAAAGAGCCAAGTCCCGTGATCGCCGGAGGAGGAGACGGATTTGAAGCAGGAGAATGTCGACAGTGTCAAAAGGCAAGGACAGGTCCCCGAAGAGGGATGGAGCACAGAGTATGTGCATGAGGTCTTTAAGCCAGTTACTAGATCCATTAGTGACTTTGGTTAGGGCAGTTTCGGTAGAGAGGTGGGGGTCTTGAAAACCAGAAATTGTAGTGGGTCAAGACAGAGTTGGAGGAGAGGTAGGGAGGACAGCTGAAGATAGACCGTGCTGCTCGAGGAGTTTGGAAGCAAAAGGGAGTCAGTGAGATGTGGGCGATAGTTGGACAGAGAAGATGGGTCAAGGTGTATTTTTTTAGGATAGGATGATTTAGTACATGTTTTAAAGGCAGAAAGGGAAGATGCCAGAGTTATAGATTAGTTAGAAGAATGGGTGAGTGCTGGGTATGATAGAAGCACTGAGTCTGGATGAAGAGTGGGATGGCAGATGGGTCAAGACTACAGGTAGTGAGCTTGATTTGACAGTAAGGATGAAGCTTGTCATGAATGACCGTGGGGAAGCAAGTTAAGGGGTAAGAGCGAGGTTGCAAAGGATAAGGGAGGGTGGTGGGGACAGCGGGCTGAAGCTTTCTCTGATGAGGTTGATCTTTCTGGAGGTAAGTGAATGGCCAAGTCATCTGCTGAAATGAGGAGATGGGGGAGGAAGGGTGTTGGTGGACGGAGAAGAGAGTTGAAGATTTTTAATAATTGACTGGGGTTGTGGACAGGGAGGATAAAGAAGTGAGGTGGACAAAGTTCTGTTATGGCTGATGCGAGTGCGGACTTAAAAATGTCTGCAGTGAGTGTTTTGTATAAGGCAAAGTCATCATGAGTGAGTTTTCCATCCAGCTTCGTGGCAGCAATTCTGAAGCTCTGCCTCAGCTGTATGTAGATCTGTGTGGCCAGGTTTGTCTGTTGATTTATGCGTGTTCTGTTGGTGTGAGAGGAGCGACTGAGTCAAGGGCGGTGGAGATTGCATGGTTGTAGGAAGTCGGTGGCTGCGTCTGGTCATTGAATGAGGAGATAGTGTGAAAAGAGTTGTAAGAGAGTCAGAGAGTGTGTGAGGTTGAGGTTTTGTAGATTCCTGCGGGTTCGTACATGGATATGAGACAGGAAGGAGCAGTGGGTAGGAGATAGTGGTGGAAGGTAAGCAGGTTTGTGGGACATAAATAAGGGTGTGGAGAGTTAGATTATGTCCAGATAGTGGGCAGAGGTGTGGGTGAAGAAGATGCCAGTTTGTGTCCCATCTTTGTGAATGTGGGCTCCTGAGGTCCATTGGAGAGGTTGAACGTGGAGCGAGTGAAAGGAGTTTGTTGTTTGGAAGCAGAGTGGGGGGTGTCGATTGGGATTTGAAGTCTCCCCTGATGATAGTGGGTTGTCGGTGGAAAGGAAGTGGAGAAGCCAGGAAAGCAAAAGTGGTCAAGAAAGGCGGTGGCAGGGTCCTGAGGTTCGGTAGACAACAAGCCACTTGGAGTCGAGGGGGCGTAATGCGGACAGAGTGGCAACTTCAAAGGAGAAGAGTTTGAGGAAGGCAGAGGTGGAGCGGGGACAAAGGAGCAGGATGTCATACAGGAGGAGCCACGCCTCCACCATGCTTTTACCAGGGCGAGGAGTGTGGGTAAGATGGAGGCCGCTAAAGAGAGTTGCGGCATGTGAGACTTGACAGAGTGGGTCAGCCAGGTTCAGTCAGACCAATGAAGATTATGTAGCGTAGATGAACAAAGTCATGTATGTATGAGAGTTTATTACATACAGACCGCCGGCATTCCAGAGAGCTCCAAGGAGAGGATTGGGGGGATCACGGGTCAGAGAGGTGAATGTGTATCTGGTTGAAGGTGATAAGCGGAATTATTATTGGAGAGTCAGTTCGAGAGGCAGAGACTATGTAGGGAAATTTGGCTGGTGGGGCCCTTGGATTGGGGGATATGTCCCCGTAAGGCAAGAAGGAGCAGTTGAGTGAGGTGAGTAGTTGGCAGTCAGGATAGACTGTAGATGTGCAGGGTTTGTAATGGTGGCGGAGGGCATTAACAAAGTGAGGAAGAAGGTTGGTGGCGGCAGACAGTGGTGAGGGTAGAATGCAGGGTGAGATGTAAGAGTTCAATTGTCCAGCGAGGGAGTTGGGGAATAAGCAGTAATGTGGAGTAGAGTAGAGATAGCGAGATGAGGGAAAAAGAAGAGCCATAGGTGTTAGATCACAGTTGGACAGTTAGATGTCTGCTGGGACGGTGATGTGATGCGCTCTCTTGGCTGGGACAGATTGATGAGGCGCTCTCTGGCTGGGGACATTTGATGGAGATGCGTTCTGGCTGGGACGTGGATGGAGGGGCGCTTCTGGCTGGGACAGTTGATGGAGGCGCTCTCCCTCCGTGCTGGGACAAGTTGATGGAGGCGCTCCTGGCTGTACAGTTATGGAGGCGCTCCTGGCTGGGGCAGTTGATGGAGGCGCTCCCTGGCTGGGGGGGGGGGGGGGACAGGTGATGGAGGCAGTCTCTGGCTGGGACAGGTGATTGGGGCAGTCTCTGGCTGAGCAGGTGATGGGGCAAGTCTTCTGGCTGGGAACAGGTGATGGAGGCAGCCTCTGCTGGGACAGGTGATGAGGCAGTCTCTTGCTGGACAGTGATGGAGGTCGCTCTGGCTCTCCTGGCTGGTGACAAGTTGATGGAGGCGCTCTCTGGCTGGACAGATGATGGAGTGCGCTCTCTGGGCTGGACAGATGATGGAGGCTCTCCTCTGGCTGGGACGTTGATGGAGGCGCTCTCTGGCTGGTACGGTTGGATGAGGAGCGCTCCTCTGCAGGGACGGTTGATAGAGCAGCTCTCTTGCTGGGACGGTCTGATGGAGGCGCTCTCTTGTGGTCTGTTGCTGGAGGTGTCGCTCTCTGGGCTGGGACGGTTGATGGAGGCGCTCTCTTGCTGGGACGGTATGATGGAAACGCTCTCTGCTGGGACGGTTTGAGGAGCGCTCTCTGGCTGGGTACCAGGTTTGATGGAGGCGTCTCACTGGCTGGACGGTTGATGGAGGCGCTCTCTGTTCTGGGAACGGTTAGATGGAGGGCCCTCTCTGGCTGGGACAGTTTGATTGATGTGCTCAGGTGAGTATTAATATATATATTTTTTATTAATCTGCAACTGTATTGAACAGATGTATTGAGACCGAGTCTGCCATGGAATGCAGAGTCTGCTTGGATGTGGAGTGTCTTGTTTCAGGGGACTTGCTGCGGCGGAGGAAATTGCAAGGCTTTATGATTAAGACCAGGCACAATGTTAACAGGGCTGGCGAGTAAGGAGTTAACCTGCAACAACAATGCAGTGCTGGGAGTCCCAGACTGAAAATGCCAGGATGTGCTGCCAGCAGACAAGCACGTCAGAGCTTAAGAAGGCACAAGCAGCATCATAGATCGCAGACTCAGGCAGCTGCACAGAGCTCCAAGTTTTGGTAGGACAGCATGTGAAAGCTGTAAAGGAGAGAAGACTGTGATGGACCAACAATCTTCGGTCAGTTTTCCCCAACTTGACCTCCGGTCAGAGTGTTTAGGCTGGCCAGTGCCTAGACCGGCAAGGATTAGTGCAGTCCACAAGCCTTAGCCAGGGACCGAGATAGCAAGTGACTCCTGAAATCTGTGAAACAGTGCTGCAGCACCAGAGGGGGAGTGCAGATGCCCAAAAAGATGGAGTGTTAACCTTCGCTGCACTTGACTGGTAGGCCGCAGATACAGAGGCAGATGAATCTTTAGTTCTGTAACTGTGTATCCGTCACCCGGAGGGCTCAAAACTTCCACAGGAGTTCAGGCCACAGATTTCTGAACCCAGCAGGTGGGATGGCAGTGTTTATGGAGTTTAATTGAGTCAGCAGATGAGATTATTCCAGCAGAGGCTCACCAGGCAGAAGCAACTGCCGGTGTGATTATGGTGATTAGGTCAATATGATTGTGACAGATATTTCTCCATATGTTTATAATGGGTCCCTGTCACTCCTATTCTGATATGAGACAATACTCCTCCATAGGTTAGAATGGCCACTGTTCGCTCCTAATTCTGATTGTGGCTGGTTTAAGCCGAAAAACCCCCCCCCCCCCAAAAAATGAAAAAGCTAAACAATTGAATTACTGTATTTCCCGGCAATTCTCTATTTGCAATCCCAATGTTGCGCCGTCTCGGCGACAAACGAGTTGTTAGTGATTTGATTGATTATGTTAATAGAAGTTTTCAGCTCTTTTTCAGTAGAATTTTTTACACCAATAAAAATATTTTTTTCATCATACCCATGCCCACGGCGACAGCGGAGAATTAATTTGCCCCGTCTCCCCAAAACACAATGGGACAAGAATGCGCCTGATTGGTCAAAATACCAAGCCCCCGCTAGTTCAACCAATCAGCCTTTTCTGCATTTTTGCTGTATTTTTCTGTCCCCCCCTTGCATTTGATTGCCCAACTTCTCCATGGTTTTTTAAGGGTTCCCCGTCGTCCTATTCTGTTGGGGCTGGTTTATGCCGACCGATGGAAACTTAAAGAATTTGAATTACTGATTCCCGCAATTCTCTATATCCCAATTCCGAGTAGCCCGGGTCTCGGCACAAACGTTTTGTTAGTGATTTGATTGATTTATGTTTTTTTTAGAATTTTTCAGCCTTTTTCAGAGAATTTTTTTTTAACACTTAAAAAAAAATTTTTTTTTTTAAATGAACTTCATGCCGCCGGCTGACGCCGAGAATTCATCCCCATCTCCCCTAACTACAATGAAAAGTAACTCGCCTCTGTTTGGGCCGAATCCCAACCCCCGCTAATTAAACCCAAATACCTTTTTTCGTTTTTTTTTACTTATTTTGAACGCCCGCCTTTATTTTGATTGGTTCTAACCTCCATATTATAATGGGTCCCTGTCGCTCCTATTCTGTTTGGCCGGGAATCCAACCCCCGCTAGCTCAACCAAATCGCTTTTTTCTCCCTTTTTTTACTGTATTTTGAACTGTCCCCCTTTGATTTTGTTTGGGTCAATATTTTCCCCAAAGGGTTTTAATGGTTACTGTCGTTTCCTATTCTGTTGCGGTTATGCCCCCAATGAAATAGCTTACAGAATTTAAATTACGTATTTCCCGGCAATTTCCAAGATCCTAATTCCCGAGTAGCCCGTTCTAGTTTTTTTGGAAAGTGATTTTTTAAATTTATTTATATTTTTGAGGTTTGACCCCTTTTTCTGAGAATTTTTTAAAAACGCCTTTATAAAGGCATTTTTTTTCGAAATCATACTCCTGCCGCACGAGCTGAGCGCCGAACTTCTTTTGCGATCTTCAAAAAGTTTCCCCCTCATGTTCCGTTCTCGCTTTACTTCGCCTCTGCCGGGTCATTTAGACCAGAACAACCAGGGGTGCCTGTCGGAGCTGCCGACCACTGCAATCCCCGCAAATTTTTCCGACTCGCGATCGTAATGCCTCGAGTTTTTCGAGCCTCCGCTCCCGCCCCAGAACGACCACACCGTCCCCATTTCACGCCCCTTCATGTGAGGCGCACTGAAAATGGGGGAACGCTGCGCCAACATCGCATCCCCCGCCCACAGCGGGGTTTGAGCCGTGAGGCGCAGGATACGCCACAAAACAGGCGTAAATCCCGTTCATACAAGTCGCCCTTAGTGAGGACCTTCAGAAATACAGAGTCACTTGTGGATTCGATGGGCAGTGCACAAGTGGCTAGCTAGAAACAGTGGTACTGTGCTGAGGCTCAGTAAGAAAATGTAGTCATCAGTCAGTGCAGCACTCCCCTTCCAACACACCTGCACTTCACACTAAAAAAAACTCCATGTTATAGTTAAAGGGTTTGTCTCACCATGCCATTTTAAGGAGCCACAGCCAGCTTCAGGCTCACACTTCTTGATCATTAGGGAACCACGGCATACTAAATGTAATTCTGAGCATATAAGTGGTTTTATTAGCAAAATATATCAAATACTGCTGACAAAGAACATTTTGTGCAAAAGTTACAGTGATACAACAGATGCCATAGGTCAAGAGACGTTTTAGCTGTAGCCTTTGTCAAAATTGACATATAAAGAGAAACATGAAAATAATGAATACATACAAAATTGTAAGCAGACAGAGGGTAAAAAATGTGGTGGGGGAGAAGGAGAATAGAGGAGAACAAGGAGACAAAATACATAGTGCCTGAAGGTATAAAAGATATACCAGTAGGAAGTAGGCATTAGGAGATGGTATAATAGCATACAGCAAACGAGCTATGTGTAGCCCTTGCTGGAATACCACCCTTGCTTCCCATATAATCCCTTTTTATCAGGTATAGTTCCCTTATCCTTTACAACCCCTGGATTCAATTCATTACTCTACTGTATTACATCTTATATCTCTTTTTTTCCTTTTTGCAGTGCTGACCTTATTGCTTACACTGTGCCATCATAACTATTGCTGTGCCATTCTCTTCTATACCCGTTCAGGTATTTTGGTATACTTCATCCCTCTCTTTACTCTCTTTCATCTACTCTTCATTATACTTACTACTAATGTTACATTCTTACCTTATTTATGTTACTACCCTTGCTCTCTTCCTCTTTTACCCCCTCTCACTTCCACCCCCAGCTCGTTTGCTGTATGCTATTATACCTTTTCCTATGCCCTACGTCCTACTGGTAAATCTTTTATACCCTCAGTCACTATGGGCGACATGTATGAACGGGGCTGTGCCAGATATCTGGCGTCTTTGCAGCCCGATATCAGACACAGACACATTTTCAAATCTCCCGCACGCGATTCTGGGGCGCATTACATTGCATCAGCGGCACTTTGTAATGTGTCCAATCTCGGAGGTGTGCGGGAGGTGGGGCGCACTAGAACGGTAGCGATGCTACATATTTATAGCTTCGCTACAGCATTTCTGGGCACATTACAGTCGGAACAGGTATACCACTTTCAATTTGGTATACCTAAGTCCAGACTGTCATGCAAGTGATGGAATGCACTTGATTTATAACTCGATGTATAAATCAGGCGCATTCTATGCCGTTTTTAATCACATGAAATTTGGCATGCGACCGCCAAATTTCATACATGTCGCTCTATGTCTTTTGTTTCTCTGCTCTCCTCTATTCCCCTTCTCCCTTTCCCCTTCCCCCTCCCACATTTTTGACTCTCTGTTTGCTTCTCTGTAAGCAGCATTTGATATATTTTGTTAATAAATCCACTTATATGCTCATAATTACATTTGGTGTGCTGTTGTTCTCTATTTCATGCAACTTGGTCATTTTTCATCATGCCACATGAGCACCAACCACCCAGGTGTGCGTTCCTTATATCCCAATTAACCACACTTCCTGATCAGGCTGGCTCAAACAGCAGTGATTAGCATATGAGCTCTACTGTTCCTAACCGTGCGTGATAGAGTGACATGAGTGCTGGAGGTTTATAAACAGCAGTGCACAAGGTTGCAGAGCTCTAAAGGGTTAAAGCTTGTCAGTAAATAAGGTAAACAAGCTCCTGTCATTCATATAAGAAACAGAGCAGGAAGTGGTGTCGCCATTCCAACCACTGCTTCAGCCTGTAATAGCAGACAGTGGTGGCCAGTAACTAGGGAAGCTTGTATGCAAAAGCAAAAGATCTGCTCCTAACTCTGAAAAGAAGCAAAATCAGAACAGCAATTTATTTGGTAATTGTCTTAATTTACCTTTGCCTGTATGTTTAAAGACAATCAATGAAACGGGAATACCCCCATAAGGTGATAGTTTTTAAAAGGAATTTAAAATCTGCTTTATCTGTTTTGCTGGGCATACGAAATAAAGGTGCCTTTGTTGAATATGAATGTCTCTCCATTAGATTTAAAGGGGTTGTCTCCCCATCAGAGTTTCATAGATGAATGAATGAAATAATGTTGGTTTCTCTGTCACTTCCTGGTCAGACTGTCTCCATGAGCTCTGTGCATTCACTCCTGTATGCAACTCTGTGTTTTCAGTTGCTAATTAGTTCAGAAGCTTCTCTGAATCTACTAGCAGGAGTTTTTATCTGATCTCAAACAAAAGCCTGTAATTAATGCTGTTTACTTTAGATAAATCAAGAGTTTTACACAGAGCTGCTCTGACCTGTGTGATGACTCACTCACTGCTATCACATAGAACAAACAGCAGGGGGGAGAGATGTACACAAGTCGGTTAATGAGGGAACTGAAACAGCCAGGGAGGTGATAATATGACTTGCAGCTCCTTAACAAAATAAGATGGACAAAGCAATATATTTGGAAAATGTCTTCATTTAGTGTTCCCTACATTTTGAAAGCTATTCTTTGTAGCGAGACAACCCCTTTAAGCTCATTTATCATCTTTAGTTACCAAATGGGTATCAGTTAATGATAGTTTAGATTTGGAGTTGTGCTCTGAGGTTTGAATATAATTTTATGTAATTGCGGAATGGATGAGGAACTATGGGAAGGGAGCATTTATTGAGAGAAACAGATGTGAAGGCCGCATTTCATTTGCTTAGCACATCCTAAAAGCATACACTAGTGTTGCTTTTGGAGAAAGGGACAACATGCATAAAATTTGGTGTGTGAATGGCAAATTTCATGCGCATAATAGTGGCATAGAATGCGCCTGATTTATGAACCCGCTCTACTGTGGGTCATAAATCAGGTGCATTCTAGTGCTTGGGCGACATTTCTGGCTTAGGTATACCACTTTGAAAGTGGTATACCTGTTCCAGCTGTAATGCACCTAGAAATGCCATAGCGAAGCTATAAATATGTAGCTTCACTATGGTTCTAGTGCACCCCGCCTCCCGCACACCCTCCGATACTGAACGCATTACAAAGCGCCGCAGGCGCTATGTAACCCGCCCAGGAATGGAGTGTGGGAGATTTAAACATGTATGAACGAGGCTGCGCCTGATATCGGGCTGAAAAGATGGCAGATATCTAGCGCAGCCCTGTGAATTCATATCGCCCTTCATGCTAAAGTGTCTACTGATAGGATGCTCTCTGTCCTGTGCTTTTTTGGAAACTTTCAGTACCTTCGTAGAATGGATTGTGAGGGAGGTTTACTGGTAGCAGAAAAGGGCTTTAAAATTACCTAAACATCACAAATCAGTCATACTAATATAGGGACAGGTTACAAGCCAGTTCCCAACATGATGTAGAAAAGTCTCAGTGCTATATGGTGGAGACTGCTGACATGGAAAATACTGATGAATGATCACTCACTCCTATTATTCATGTGAGGTTTGGCTCTTAAGTCTTAAATTTGCAAATAGATATAGCTTGTTTATAACTAGTGGATTCTGTAGTTTTCATTTAGCCAAGATGAAGCTTCACAGCTGATTGGAGGGAGGTGGGTGTAGTGGACAAGTTGGCCATAATCAAGCTATTTATCATTGCGGTATTGCTTACCATTTGGGAAGATCAGTTCAGGAATAAAGAGATAGATTTTCATTTTGACAATTTCTATGGTGGTATTGGAATTAACCATAGGTCGACTTTATATTCTCTGTTAGTGTGCAGTGCTCAAAGACATAGCCATGGTAAGGAAGAAACTCAACCACCACTGAACAAGACACAGAAGTACATGGTGTTCATGGCTCAGAGACCTGGCCAAGGTGAGGAAGAAATACAACTACCACTGAACAAGACACAGAAGTACATGGCCAAGGTAAGGAAGGCTGAACGTGACCACCACTAAACAAGACACATAAGTTGAAACGTCAAAACTGGGCCAAGAGATTTATGAAGATAGAGTTTTCCAAATTTATATGGAATGATTAGATGAAAGTGACACTTGATGGATCAGGTAGATGTTCCAGGGCCGTGTTCCTGTTCTTGTCCTTACGCCGCGGCCTCTGCTGCGAACCACGGACGTACCTGTGTTCCTGTCGCAGATCTGGTTCCTGTTACAGTGTCGCTGTCACTGTGAATGCTCCTGTCACTGCTGCACAACCACCTGCGGTAGCTGTGCAGCTTTTCCCATGCTGGCCATGCTGCTCCTCCATCTTGGCTTCTGCCATATTTCCCGTCTCTCTATAGAAGGCAGCGGCCGCATCTTGCACTCCCAGAGTGTGCAGCAGGGTTGGGCTTCCTCGGCCAATCCCCTTCCACCTGTGTGTTTATAAGCCTGCTTCTCCCCACACTCCCTGCCTGATCCTTGTTGTGTTGTTGTATTTTGGTGTTGCTTGATGGTGTCTTGTCTCATGTTTGTTAGTGGTCTGGTGTGTGCTGTTCTTATGGTATCCTCTATGTTGTTGGTTAGTCTTCATGCTGGTTTCCATGTCTTTGTCTGTATCTTTGTCTGTGAGATAGCTTGCCATGTTCTATGACTGTGTTCTTGCCATGTTCATGCCTTAGTTCCTCGCTAGTCTCCTAGCTTTAGTCTCTGCTTGTCTCCTGTCATGTTCGTGGTGTTGTGTCCTGTTAGTATATGTTTGGTACCTTGCCCTCCATTTAACCTTCCTGTTTGGCATCTAGTCTTGTCTTTGTCCATTCTGTACCTGCTCATACCTACACCTAGTCTGCTATATCTTTGTCCCTAATCCTGTTGGAGCCTAGCATTGGCACTTCTGGCTGGTCTGGTCAGCATCCACTGCTGGGGACCGCTCTGAGGTACCACCTGGTGGCTGTCGGGGAAGCCATCTTTACCATCTAAGGCTCTGTGAAGATGCCCGACATCCACTTAGTTACACCCCTTGAAGCAAGTCCGGCAGTGGTCCAGTGGGTCCACTACCTGCTCACCTGTTACACATATTTTACTAAGAAAGACAAAATCCTACCTTTACTTTCTTAACTATTAAGGTTTGAGGTTTCATTAACATTTCATATTGACCGACAGCACTGTAGGTGTTCAATAATAAAAATTAATCCTCAAAAATGCAAATTGTCTCTGTTATTTTATCTGAAATGGAAGAAGGCCACATACAGATGTAGCAGAGTACAGCGTGACCGTGAGATCACGGCGTTTCGTGTTATCTGCTCGGATCTGTAAACAAAGGCCCTGGAAAAGCATGGAAAAAGGTGAGATAACATTCTGTGCCGTGATATAACGGTGCAATATCTGTTCTGTTTAGTTCTGCTACATCTGTATTATCATTAAAAAGTTGATGCACTCGGTAAGTCAGGAAGGGTTTAATGTCTCTGATGTTAGGAAATACAATTTGCCAGCCTCTTTTGACATGTGGACAATTAATTATGAGGATTTCACTGTATTCGAATTGGAGACAAACTTGGCGATGCCTTGGTCATTGGTGGCTCTACTACACACCAAATATTCTAGTCTTTACTTATAGTTAATTTAAGTTTTCTGAAAACTAAGACTCCCATCATGAGTAGTTTGGTAACACTGAACCGTTTTGATGCTATTAGAGGTCCTGCTACCTCTTTTCATTTCCCCTTCCATCTATATTCAGGCCTACAAAATCCAAAAGTGGATTTTGATTTCCTGAGCAAAAACATGTCTGTAACAACCAGTGGTGTCAGTATGTACTGACACCATGGACGCCGGGTCTTTTGTGTGAATCCACTGTGATCACCGTGGGCAAAGGTGGTATAGGTGGAGATCACTTCAGGGAGTCTAAGGGGCTCCAAGTCTTCACTGGAGCCCGCCGCAAAGCCAGAATGGACTCCGCTGCGGGGAACCCATAGGTCGCTACCCCTGACGTGGCTACCGCAGTGACAGCTGCAGTGCTAAACAAGGAGGCCCATGACAGGTCGCAGGCCGATGTAGCTGCAGGTAGATAGCAGAATCCCAGACAGGAACAAACTGGTACAACAGTAGGAAACAGCAGAAACAGGAATAGCAACCTGGAAACAGCAGGGTTAACTGAAGACTGGAAGCTGGTCCCGGAAGATAGCCGACAGGCAAGACAGCAGGATACAGCAAAATCAGGAACCTAGGTAACAGACATACATGATGGAAGGACACAGCAGGGTTAAATGTACGCAGGACAGACAGACATAACAACAGGTAATACCAGGAAGCAGTGGTCAGGAGCTCAGGTAGACATTAATGAACTGACCAGGAACAGAGACAGGAAGTTCCTTATATCACAGGAGTTCATAGGCCATTTCACAGGAAATTGGGACACTGTCCCTTTAAATCCAGACCAGCGAGAAGGCGCGCTCCCTAGGGAGCATGTGCAGACCCAGACAGGAACAGGAAGCAGGAGCAAGGACATCAGAGCACATAGACACAAGGGCCACAGCAACAACAGGTACAGAAACCGGGAACACAACCAGGTATGCAGCAGAGACACGGCCATGTCGGAGGTCCAGAACAAGGGCAACGGCATGGAACATGACACATATTTCAGATTAATCCACCATGCCAAATTTGGTTTTAACATATCTCCCCAACCAGCTAATGCAGATAGATTAATGGCATCGCCAAAATATTCTCAACCTTCCACAAATCTTAAACCTAGTATTTGGTCATGCAAATCAGGCAGGATTTTTGGAAATCAGTGGTAGACATTAATAACAATAAATTTAATACAAAATGTGAGATAGATCTAATACAATTACTCTTCCATGAACTACCTGAGGTTAAACACAGCACTTGTGTGATACACATGTTTTTATTGGCAGCCATTTGTGTTCTCCTCAAAAATGTTCTCCTTTGAAAGTAGTCAATCTCATGGGGATAGAATAATTGCCAGTTTTTGGATTAAGAAACTAAATGTTTCTTTTCAGAAAGATACACACCTTACTTCTCCTTTTTGAGATGGAGACTAATATACACTCACCGGCCAATTTAATAGTTAAACCATTCTAGTAACGGGTTGGACCCCCTTTTGCCTTCAGAACTGCCTCAATTCTTCGTGGCATAGATTCAACAAAGTGTTGCAACGATGCTCAATTGGTACCAAGGGGCCCAAAGAGTGCCAAGAAAATATTCTCCACACCATGACACCACCACCACCAGCCTGAACCGTTGATACAAGGCAGGATGGATCCATGCTTTCATGTTGTTGACGCCAAATTCTGACCCTACCATCCGAATGTCGCAGCAGAAATCGAGACTCATCAGACCAGGCAACGTTTTTCCAATCTTCTACTGTCCAATTTCGATGAGCTTGGGCAAATTGGAGCCTCAGTTTCCTGTTCTTAGCTGAAAGGAGTGGCACCCAGTGTGGTCTTCTGCTGCTGTAGCCCATCTGCCTCAAAGTTCGCCGTACTGTGCATTCAGAGATGCTCTTCTGCCTACCTTGGTTGTAACAGGTGGCTATTTGAGTCACTGTTGCCTTTCTATCAGCTCGAACCAGTCTGCCCATTCTCCTTTGACCTCTGGCATCAACAAGGCATTTCCGCCCACAGGACTGCCGCTCACTGGATGTTTTTTCTTTTTCGGACCATTCTCTGTAAACCCTAGAGATGGTTGTGCGTGAAAATCCCAGGAGATCAGCAGTTTCTGAAATACTCAACCAGCCCTTCTGGCACCAACAACCATGCCACGTTCAAAGGCACTCAAATCACCTTTCTTCCCCATACTGATGCTCGGTTTGAACTGCAGGAGATTGTCTTGACCATGTCTACATGCCTAAATGCACTGAGTTGCCGCCATGTGATTGGCTGATTAGAAATTAAGTGTTAACGAGCAGTTGGACAGGTGTACCTAATAAAGTGGCCGGTGAGTGTAGATCCATGACGGGATCTGGTCTGAATAGGAAACATTTTTGGAAGCTAAATGTTTATTAATCGATAGTGTGGGTACAGCCTTTCAAATTTTGGTAAAATTTTCATGGTTTTGACAATTGTTATTCATTGATTACTGTGAAGAATCTATAGTAGGGGACATATGACTTTAATTAATCTAGTTATCTGAAAGAGACAGCTTATGTAACTGGTTTATTAATATCAAACTATAACTTAGTAAACATATCATGAGGTTGTATCAGAAAGCCCTATGGTTATTTGCCCGTTATATGATTTCTGTATCCCCTACTTTATTGTTTTTTACATGGAAGACTTTTGACTTTAATTTTTTCTGTTCATTTGTGAAAATTAGTACAAATAGATTTAAAATAAAAAAACAACTTGTTTAACAACTGTGACACAGTGTGTGTATCTGTCTATCTATCTATCTATCTATCTATCTATATATATATATTTTATTGTTTATATTTTATTTTTATTGTTCTTCTATTATTTTAGTTTACATTACAGCTAAGAAATCTAAGAAATAGGGTTTAATCTGGAAGTCAATTCACTGCAATCGCCATTCTTCAATGTATTATCTCTCTCAGAATGGCACCACGCATCATGTAGTTTGCTGACTTGCTGGTAGCCTGCTTTCTAAAGGTAGGTCAAAATTTGTTTGCTTGGCATTTAAATTATGCCCATGCCTGACCTCACCCAACATTCTCCTCTCTCCGACTGTCTGCGTTTTCTATCTATGCACGCCTGGAAGAACCTAATTTTTATAACACAACTTAAAGAGAGTTATAGCAGCATGTCAGAGAATAGCATTGTTATATCTGAATTCCTGACTTTTATGAGAAGGTCTGAGCAATTTTCTTGAGCTCCACTCAGTGCAGTTAAATCTGTATTTCTTGCTCTTTGCAAGCCAGAACTGACAAGCTTATCTGGGTCAAGTCCTTAGATTTTTATGATCCTAAATTATTTACAACAAATGTTTTTTTTCTTCATTCTTAATGTGATTTTGATGTTCCTCTGTGCTTAAAATGTGTTAGTAAATTATGTAAGTTGTAATTTAATTTGCAAAAGGCTAACTCTAGAGGCCAATTGAATAAAGTAAAATATAGCGTGATGGACAACAACATTAACATTATATTGTTTGAAGAAATCTTAAGGAGATTTACCATTTAAGAATCTTTACATGTTTCTTACATCCCTTAGTGCAAAGCTTGTTAAATATTTAAAGTACAATTTTACCCTCATCAAATTTATACATGAATGCAAACAAGAGTCTTGAATAAATATGGCATTAGGGGCAATTTTAGAAAAATAGCCCATAAATGTTTTCTTCATGGCCCCAGAATTCAAAACCCTTGCAGTTGGGCTTCACATGAAAAACTGTCCTTGTTTGTCAAGTCAATGTGTGGCACACTGTGCCCTCAGCAGCACTTTCCAGTATATTCAGAATATTTAGTGGAATAGTTAACCTTCACAGCACTAGCATCTTGGTCCATCATATAGCTCCTCATAGACATAATAACTCCGCCCACAGGCAGTTGTACTGCAATATGTTAGTAGTTTCTTTTGTCCGAAAATACAGCTGCAGCTTTTGGGACATTAACTATGCCAAGGTGGCCTTATCTGGGCTACATCTTGACATTTTTGAAGGGTTAAGAGGATACACACACAAGTGTATTATGGCTTTTTACAACATGTGAGTTGAATGTAAATAATTTAATGCCCATAGATTTTTATGGTATATTACTGCAAGTCAATATGCCTCGAACATCAGAAGGAGGTATAAAGAAATTTTTGTATTGAATCCAACAGAATTAGTATTCTCCATCTGATTCCATACTGGGAAGCTATACTGTCCAAATTGCTACTTCTGGATGAGAATAGTTATGTAATATGGAGCTATATGCAGCACCATATGATAGCAGAGTGTCTATTGTACGAAGCCGTAAGAACTGTTTACCACTGTACAGACTTCATGCACATGATGTTACGAGTGACCCTGCTGCCCTCCTCGCTCCGAGAACAAGTGGCGCCGCGGTCCGCATGTCGAGCCGAGGGCACACTTGTTCCTCTAATAGTGAGTACTTACCTAGCGGCGCTCCTGTCCTTTCGTCTTCCTCTGACGGCTGGTGTGCAACCCTGCCAGCTCTCTGAAATTTAAAGGGCCAGTGTGCCAGTAATTGGCTAATCGCCATGCGCTGACACTATATATTCCCAAGTTCATCGTCACTTCCCTGCCGAATCTATAGTTCCTCGTGCCTTAGTGAAAGCTTTCCAGAAGTGCGTTCCTGTCCCATTGTGTTTCTGACTCTTTGCTACGTTTCTCAACTACGAACCTTTGCTATCCGCCCTAACCTGCCTGCCTGTCCTCGACTACGTGTTTTGTGTCACGATTCAGAACTTCACTGCATCTCGGCTGCCATTGCAGGCAAGTCACACCAGGGGTAGCAACCTGGTAGGACTCCCGCTGCAGCAAATCCAACCTGTCTTGCGGCGGGCTCTGGTGAATACCTGGACCTACTTAGACTTTGCTTCCTGGCATGGCTTATACCACCACTTGTGGTGATCCAAAAGATCCACTACTCCTGCCGTTACACATGGCAGAGACGTATGTCTGTTCATAGGGAATAATCTATCATTGCTGGATGATTTGAATTGTCAGACGACTTCCAGTTTCCAAGACATATTGTAACTGCCCAGTGATCAACAATCATTTGGGAGACATAGGATGATTGATAAAGGCCGGTGCCTGTAGTAAAGGCACTAAAGTAAATGGCCAGTGACTGAAAATAAAGGCAAAACCTAATTATTGCTCATAGCAAACAATCACTGCACAGCTTTCATGTTCAAGAGCCAAATGTAAAATGCGCTTACATACTGGGATATAAGAAAGCGACATCGAAGCAAGAAAAGGCATTTTGTGTCTTGGAATTTGCCAGAATGGGGTCTGTGGTGACAGAGCAACAAAACTTTCAGAATACATTTTGTAAAGGTATTTTGGATTTTGAGTTGGGTATTACAATTTCAAACCACGGGGTGTTTATGTCATGGGCTACCCAAGGACTATGGAAGAGACAGTGAATAGGGTTCAAACCACGTACAAATGTAGTACTAGAAAGTCGAATAGGTGCCACAAACCACAGTGTCTTACAAAAAATCTGTGTCATGCAGATAACATCTTTCTCTGGAGCTTAAACATCAAACCAAAACACAATGACTTTTGCACTTTCAGGGCAAATTGCAAAAGGATAAAGTTGCTGACAAGCTGATATTCAGTGATGGTCAGTTGCCACAATGTTAGAATTTGAGGCTCATAAAAACCTTGTACCTTTATTGAGTGAAAGGAAAGTCCAGAAGATCAGCACCGGGCCAGTGAAAAAGGAGGAACTTTATTCAAAAGACTGCCGGTACAAAACGGCATAAAACAGCAGCAGCATGCAAAGGCAGGCAAAAAGGTCAGAGAGACATGGTAAACACGAACGCTGACATGTTTCGGGCGTAACACAGCCCTTAGTCGTAGCATAGTGCAATTAGAAAATCAACTTAAGTAGTATCTAAAATCAATAAAGATTGCTAAAAGTGAGTACACCTGAAAGGAGTTACTCTTACCTGAAGCCAGAGCGTCCGCGCCATGTGAGACCAGCAGACAGGAAACGTCATAACATCGCAAGCGGAAATAGTAAAGGTGGAACGCAAATGCGTTCCAACCGGCCCGGACATCCAGACCAACACAGAGTTACCTGACGGCATCCAGACATGGATGCCGAGAACCGGAAGCGGAAGTGACGAATAGTGGACAGCAAGATGCGTCCCACCGGCTAAGGTGGAACGCAAATGCACTTCACTGGTCTGCATGGAAAGCGCACGCGCCGGAATAAGGACGAAATAAACACAATACAAAAATGAAAACACAACCATGGGCTGAATTAAATGAATACGTGGTAAGAGATGGAAACATATAACAATATACAGTTATAAATAAGGAATGTATATTAGCTACTATGCAAAATTAAATACCAATACTGTATATGTGATGGAGAGACACTAGGACAAATCACTGGATGTTATCTAAGATACATCACACAATATGTTTAGAACGCCCATAACTAAACATAGATCTACAAAGACAAACCTAGATATGAAACATAATTTCCCTGCGTGAGTTTAGACCAATGGGGAGAAAAGTATCTAGGAGGAGCATCCAGTATGCTTCCCTATCATGTAATATATATTCTACATTACCACCTCTTTTTGGCCTGAAAATTCTCTCAATGCCAATGAGTTGCAGTCCCCTAGTGTTGGCTCCATGACAATCAATAAAGTGCTGTGAGGCACTGGATTTAGTTCTGCTAGAAACATGATTGATATCATACAAATGCTCTAACAACCGCACCTTGAGTTTGCGTGTGGGGCTTCCCACATATGATAAATTGCAAAGAGAACATCTAATAATATAAACAACATGGGTGGTGTTACAGTTTATATAATTTCGAATAGGGAAAGATTTGCAGCCATCGGCATTAAAAAACTCCTACTCCTAAATATTGGTATTTAATTTTGCATAGTAGCTAATATACATTCCTTATTCATAACTATATATTGTTATATGTTTCCATCTCTTACCACGTATTCATTTAATTCAGCCCATGGTCGTGTTTAAATTTTTTGTGTTTATTTCGCCTTTATTCCAGCATGTGCGCTTTCCATGCAGACCAGCAAAGGGCATTTGCGTTCCACCTTAGCCGGTGGAACGCACCTTGCTGTCCATTATTCGTCACTTCCGCTTCCGGTTTTCGGCATCCATGTTTGGATGCCGTCTGGTAACTCCGTGTTGGTCTGGATGCCCGGGCCGGGTGGAACGCATTTGCGTTCCACCTTTACTATTTCCGCTTGCGATGTTATGACGTTTCCTGTCTGCTGGTCTTGCATGGCGTGGACGCTCTGGTTTTAGGTAAGAGTAACTCCCCGCAGGTGTACTCACTTTTAGCAATTTTCATTGATTTTAGACACTACTTAAGGTTGATTTTCTAATTGCACTATGCTACGACTAAGGGCTGTGTTACGCCCGAAACATGTCAGCGTTCGTGTTTACCATGTCTCTCTGACCTTTGTGCCTGCCTTTGCATGCTGCTGCTATTTTATGCCGTTTTGTACCGGCAATCTTTTGAATAAAGTTCCTCCTTTTTCACTGGCCCGGTGCTGATCTTCTGGACTTTCCTTTCACACATTTGGTGCAACTTGGAGCATCGATCGTGCACGGGAACCTAAGGAGGACTAATTATTGTGCTGTTGCTAAGGTGAGCTGGTTACCTTCTACCTTTATTGAGTACATGAGGGACTCAACCAAAGTAAACATCTTCTGTGTAATGAGAAGGTGCAAAGTTTGTGCCGCCTTCTTTTTTTGCGGAGGATACTGTCGCTGGCCACTACTATCTGGACAGGTTAAAGGAATGGCTTATGCCACAGATAAAGGAAGATCTGCCAACTACAGTCCATAATCAGGATGGTGCACCTCCACCTATCCATTTAGATGTTAGCCGACATCTGAATGAAACTTTACCAAATATTTGATTGGCCACAGCAGAAATAACAATTCATCAATTATGCACTGGTCACCAAGATCACCAGATTAAACACTGCAAATATTTTCTGTAGGGCTACATCACGGACAAGGGTATCTTCACCTCCAACCACAGGATCTGAATGACCTGAGCCAACACATCACTGAAACAGAACTGGACTACCTCCTAGACATATGCTGGGCCATCCATGGAAATCACTTTGAACATTTGTAGTATATAGATAAACTTGGATAGTGTATATTTTCATGTTAATAATTTGTGTTTTATGTTCTCTTGGTTATGAAAACTGAGGTTATAATGTTGCACCATCCTTTTTAAATCATCCTATATCTCAGCGACTTAAAACATAGCCATTAAAAACGTTGTATTAAGAAGTCGGGGGCATTCTGGAGGCATGTCGCACCACAACCATACGATTCTACATATTTATGATGGGAGGGTGACAAAACTGGGTGCATTACCACTGGAACAGCCAGACCAAGTTAAAAGTGGTTTACCTGAGCCTGATTTGTCCTTTTGGAGCTAGACAGCACCTAATCTATGATCAGCGGTGTAACAGGTTCATAGATTCAGGTGCATTCTATGCTACTAATGCGCGGAAAAAAGTGGTATCTGGGCGCCAAAATACATACATGTCGCCCATAGGGTATTCCAGTGTTTTCTTAAAATTACACCACCAATATTTAAGGAGTTGAATAAAATGTCCCTCTTACTGGAGATGTTCCCTATGGATTATTTTCTCTACTAATAAAAAATATACATATATTTTTTTGCTAATTAGGAAAAAGCTTGCAGTAGTGACCCCTATCCCTTCAGCAAATCAGACAAAAGTCCATATCTTAGCTTTTTAAACCCCCAGTGAGTGTAAAAAAAAGAAGAGAGTGGGATATTGATGTTCACTGTCAAATCTGCATTTAAATATTTTGAGTGGAATTAGTCTTTTGCTGACATACAATGTATATGTTAATTAGCTGGTACAATACATAAATACATCTATATAGACAAGCAGTGACTTGATATTAGGAAAGCCTTTCCAGATAAAGATTAGTTGTCTTTGTGAAAAAACAATGCAGATGAAATGCAGACTGTTACAGTGTAGCATTGAAATGGGACAAAGGGGAACAGATGGATGAAGACTGAGGATATCATGTAAGGAACTCATTACTGTTCAGCTCAATAGCTCTGATGGAATGAGTATTAACAGAGGGCAGCACAAAATCTTTTATTTACAGCAAGTCTACTGGGGATGCAGATGAAAGTTTTTGTAATGAAAACAAAGGCAGAAGGCCAAAATGAAATAAAGTGCCATGGAAAACAGTAGTATACAAATATAAAAATGTAAAACATACCATATCTGTAACGGGTAACTGCTGGCCGTGGTCGCATCCGTCCCATCCACTCACCTGACCTCGCTCCTGCTTGGCTCTCATCCCCTGCAGGCCGGAATGCGCGTGCGCGCCCCCTAGCGCGTGCGCCCCCCCTAGCGCGTGCGCCCCCCTAGCGCGTGCGCGCCCCCTAGTGCGCACGCTCCCTAGCGCACGCTCGCTTGTTCATGTAAATTTAAAGGGACAGTGCGCCGGTGATTGGTTAATTGCCGGGCGCTGTCTCTATAGTTTTGGGATCCACGTCACTTCCCTGCTGGATCTCTGTTGCCTCCGTGCCCTAGAGAAAGCGTTCCTGTGTATCTACCGTCTTGCCGTGTATTCTGACCTCTGCCTACGTTTATCGACTCTGAACCTTTGCCGCCTGCCCTGACCTTGCCGCCTGTCCCCGACTACGCCTACGTCTTACGATTCTGTACCACGCTCACCCTTGGCCACCATCGCAAGCAAGTCACGTCAGGGGTAGCGACCTGGTAGACTCCCACCACAGCAAGTCCATCCCGCTTTGCGGCGGGCTCTGGTAAAAACCGGGACCTACTTAGATTCCGCTCCCTGGCGTGGCTTACACCATCGCTGCGGTGGTCCAGCGGATCCACTTCCAAGTCCGTTACAGTAAGATCCAGCCATGGATCCCGCCAAGGTGCCTCTGCCAAGCATCGCTGATCTTACGACGATTGTTACCCAGCAATCGCAGCAAATCACGCAACAGGCACAGCAGTTGGGCCAGCTCTCCGCCATGATGCGTCAGCTCCTTGCATCCCAGCAACAGTCTCCGTCTCCGTCCGTGGCTCCGTCTACATCAGCTGTTCCATTGGCTACCCAAGCTCTGCCGGGGTTTTATTACCCAGTGCTCTATGCACGTGGAACTGATGGCGGATCAGTTTCCCTCGGAGAGGTCTAAGGTGGCCTTCGTGGAGAGTCTACTATCTGGGAAGGCCCTGGCTTGGGCAACTCCTCTCTGGGACAGGAATGACCCTGTGACCGCGGATCTACAGACGTTCCTCCAGGGATTCCGCACCGTCTTCGAGGAGCTGGCGCGTGCTTCCTCTGCTGAGACCGCCCTCTTGAGCCTTCGTCAGGGTGACTCGTCTGTGGGACACTATGCGGTCCAATTCCGTACCCTGGCTTCGGAGCTCACTTGGAATGATGCCGCCCTCTGCGCCACTTTTAAAAAGGGTCTGTCCAGCAGAGTAAAAGACGCTATGGCATCAAGAGACCTCCCGTCTACACTGAGCGAATTAATTCATCTGGCCACCCGCATCGATGTAAGGTTCGCTGAGAGGCAGGAAGAGCTCCGCCAAGACAGAGACTCTGCATGCCCCCATCGGCTGTTTCACCTGGCTCCGGTTTTCCAGTGTTCTCTTTTGTCACCCCCTCAAGCCTCCAATGTGGAGCCCATGCAAGTGGACCGGGCCCATTTATCGGAGCAGGAGCTGAGCTGCCGTCGAGCAGAGAATCTATGTCTCTATTGCGCCAGTCCGGACCATTTTCGCAGAAGCTGCCCTCTACGTCCCCAGCGTCCGGGAAACGCTCACACCTAGGTGGCGTAGGAGAGGCGTCCCTAGGTGCAGTTTCCTCCTCTCCACGTTTGATGATGTCAGTGGAGGTGACATCTGATGCTGGTCTTTCATTCCGGAGTTCGGCCTTCCTGGATTCTGGGTCTGCCGGGAACTTCATCCATGCCTCCTTGGTAACCTGATACCGCGTACCAATAGTTCGTCTGGAGAAACCACTGCTTATTTCTTCGGTCAGTGGGGAGCTCCTCACTGACTCCATCCAGTACACAACCCAGCCGGTGACACTCCGTGTGGGGGCGCTACATAAGGAGAAGATCAGGTTCCACGTTCTGTCTCGTGCTTCCTCAGCGATCCTCTTGGGGCTTCCCTAGCTGCAACGTCATGCCCCTACGCTCAACTGGAAGACAGGCGAGGTCCTGCGTTGGGGACCGGAATGCCAGAACCGTTGCTTGGAGGTACCACGCCCGGTGCCTACCACTTCTCCTCATCCGCTTGTCAAGCCGTTGCCAGGCCTACCGGTAGAGTACCAGGACTTTGGGGACGTATTCTCCGAGAAAGAGGCCGATACGCTGCCACCGCATCGGCCCTACGACTGCCCTATTGCCCTCCTCCGGGAAAACCAGTCCTCCCTGGGGTAGGGTCTATCCGCTGTCCGTGCCGGAGACTCAGGCCATATTGGCCTACATACAGGAGAACTTGCTGAAGGGGTTTATCCGTAAATCCTCTTTCCCAGCCTGAGCCGGGTTTTTCTTTGTGCAGAAGAAGGATGGTTCCCTCCGTCCTTGTATCGACTACAGGGGACTAAATAAAATCACCGTGAAAAACCGCTACCCACTCCCACTGATCTCTGAACTTTTTGATCGCCTCAAGGGGGCAAAGGTGTTTTTCAAGTTGGATCTGCGAGGAGCCTATAACC
The DNA here is from genome assembly GCA_025379985.1 of Phyllomedusa bahiana. Classification (NCBI taxonomy): domain Eukaryota; kingdom Metazoa; phylum Chordata; class Amphibia; order Anura; family Hylidae; genus Phyllomedusa; species Phyllomedusa bahiana. The sequence continues at coordinate 12,115 of JAODAL010020411.1, read as the reverse complement.
TCATCAGAATTCGGGAGGGGGACGAGTGGAAGACGGCTTTTAATACCCGAGATGGACATTTCGAGTACCTCGTGATGCCCTTTGGGCTCTGTAACGCTCCAGCTGTGTTCCAAGAATTCGTCAACGATGTCTTCCGGGATCTCTTGTACACCTGCGTCGTGTACCTAGATGACATCCTGATTTTCTCCCCTGATCTTCAGACTCATCGGACACAAGTGCGGCAGGTTCTACGACATCTGCGAAGCAACAGACTTTACGCCAAGCTGGAGAAATGCTTATTCCATCAGACCAGCCTACCTTTCCTCAGGTACATAGTCTCAGCTAAGGGCCTGAAGATGGACCCAGCAAAACTCTCTGCGGTGCTGCAATGGCCTCGTCCTGTTGGCCTTCGGGCTATACAACGCTTCCTGGGCTTTGCAAACTATTACCGGCAATTTATTCCCCACTTCTCCACCTTGGTGGCTCCTATCGGGGCCTTCACTAGGAAGAATGCGAACCCGAGATGTTGGCCTCCGGAGGCTGAGACGGCGTTTATTGATCTAAAGACTGCCTTCTCCACTGCACCTGTCTTGGTCCGGCCTGATCCCGAGAAGCCGTTCACCTTGGAGGTGGATGCCTCTTCTGTGGGGGCAGGGGCGCTCCTCACACAGACGAGCCCTAAAGGCAACATTCTCACATGCGGGTTCTTCTCAAAGACATTTTCGCCGGCTGAGCGGAACTATGCCATTGGGGACCGAGAACTTTTGTCTATCAAATTAGCCCTGGAGGAGTGGCGACATCTGTTGGAGGGGGCTCGTCATCTTTACGGACCACAAGAATTTACTGTATCTTCAGACGGCCCAGCATTTAAACCCTCGCCAAGCCCGGTGGTCCCTCTTTTTCTCGCGACCACGGCCTGCTGAGAAAAACATCAAGGCTGATGCCCTCTACTGCATCTCGGACGTGGTCGGTGAAGAAACCATGTCACAGCACATCATCTCTCCCGAACGGTTGGTACGTGTGGCTCCCGCAGATCTCCAAAACGTTCCTACGGGCAAGACTTACGTGCCGCCAGCACTCAGGAAAAAGATTCTGGAGTGGGGACATAGCTCCTTCTTGGCTGGCCATCCCGGAGCCAGTAAGTCCTACGCTTTGATCTCACTGCACTACTAGTGGCTAACCCTGGCACAAGATGTCAAGGACTTCACCCTCGCCTGTGTCACATGTGCTCGGAAGAAGGTCCCACGCCACAGGCCCGCAGGTCTCTTGCATCCACTGCCCGTGCCGGAAATCCCTTGGACGCACATAGCCATGGATTTCATCACGGACCTACCGGTTTCCTCTGGGAATTCTGTCATCTGGGTGGTTATGGACTGGTTCTCAAAGATGTCCCATTTGTACCTCTTCCCAGTCTGCCGTCTGCCCCACAATTGGCTGGTCATTTCTTCCGGCATATTTTCCGGCTGCATGGATTACCTTCACACATTGTCTCCGATCGTGGTGTTCAATTTGTTTCCCGATTTTGGCATGCACTATGCTCCCATCTACAAGTCATGTTGGACTTTTCATCGGCCTATCATCCTCAGTCCAATGGGCAAGTGGAGAGGCTGAACCAGATCCTGGGAGAATATCTGCGTCATTTTGTATCCGGACGTCAGGACGCCTGGGCCGAGCTGCTCCCTTGGGCCGAATTTTCTTAAAAACCATCGTGACTCGGATACAGCCGGCGTCTCCCCATTCTTTGTAGTCTATGGTCGCCACCCGCACCCCCCCCCCTTACCATGCCCACTGATTCGGAAGTACTGTCAATGTCAATGACCAAGTTCGGGATATCAAGACCATCTGGCATAGACTCGACGTTCCCTACTGAAGACTCAGGCAGACAAAAGGACCTGTCCCGACGTTCCTCCCCTGGGACCAAGTTTGGCTCTCCTCGAGGTATGTGCGCCTGAAGGTTCCCAGTCTTAAATTGGGCCCTCGCTTCCTCGGACCCTTCAAGGTTCTTCGGCAGCGAATCGGTGACGTTACAAGCTCTGTTTACCCCCATTTCCGGATCCAAAAATCATTCCAGGGCTCCCTCCTTAAGCCTCTGGTTCTAAACCGGTTCTCTCAGAAAAAAGTAACGCCTTCCCCGGTAGCCGAATCCGCTGACATCTTCGAAGTAAAGGACATCTTGGCTATGAAGACGGTCAGAGGGAGCGTTTCTTCCTCGTGGATTGGAGGGGCTTCGGACCCGGAGAGATCCTGGGAGCCAGAATCTAATCCTGAATCGTGATCTCATCCTCAGGTTTTTGCAGCCTAAAAAGGAGGGGAGGTCTAAGGGGGGGGGGTACTGTAACGGGTCGCGCCGCGATCCGGTCCACGGACAGCGGGCTCACCCGTATCCCTCGCGGCGGGGAGGGGGGCGCACCGCGGGCCACACTGCTGGCCGTGGTCGCATCTGTCCCATCCACTCACCTGACCTCGCTCCTGCTTGGCTCTCGTCCCCTGCCGGCCGGAATGCACGTGCACGCCCCCTAGCGCGCGCGCGCTCGTTCATGTAAATTTAAAGGGACAGTGCGCCGGTGATTGGTTAATTGCCGGGCGCTGTCTCCATTAGTTTGGGATCCCACATCACTTCCCTGCTGGATCTTTGTTGCCTCCCTGCCCTAGAGAAAGCGTTCCTGTGTTTCTACCGTTTTTGCCGTGTATTCTGGACCTTTGCCTACGTTTATCGACTCTGAACCTTTGCCGCCTGCCCCGACCTTGCCACCTGTCCCCGATACGCCTACGTCTGACGATTCTGTACCACGCTAACCCTTGGCCACCATCGCAAGCAAGTCACGTCAGGGGTAGCGACCTGGTAGACTCCCACCGCAGCAAGTCCACTCGCTTTGTGGCGGGCTCTGGTGAAAACCGGGACCTACTTAGATTCCGCTTCCTGGTGTGGCTTTTACCATCGCTTGTGGTGGTCCAGCGGATCCACTACCAAGTCCGTTACAATATCACAGACAAAATGTGGGACATTCTGTGGAGTGCTCTGTGTTCTCAGCTGTTTGTTTGGCAAATGTCCTACCTTGTACCCATATGCTAATCCAAAAAAGTAAAACCAAGATTTCCTGAACCGCTTTGACTATCATCAGGGCATCGAACAGTATTTTGGTCCCTACGCCTGGGGCATTCTGTGGAGTCCTCACATCTTGCAAGTGCTCTGTGTTCCCAACTGTTTGGCAAATTTCCTACCTTGTACCCATATGCTAATCCAAAAAAGTAAAACCAAGATTTCCTGAACCGCTTTGACTATCATCAGGGGATCGAACAGTATTTTGGTCCCTACGCCTTCCATACTGATAGTAATGTCTATGTGCTGATCATAAGAACTTCATCTGGGGAGCAAAACCAAGGCAAACAATGCCAAAGTCACTGATAATTTCCCTAATGGACCATTAGCACTCTTAGCAAAGAGGGATCAGTCATGCTTTGCACCGAGCCTTTTCTTGGAGAGTACTCCAAATTGTTCAGGAGTCGAGAAACTCTACCTTGCTGGCAACTCCAGACGAAGTGGCTCTCCCTACTACATCTCCTTGAATGCCACTAGCAACAGACCATCTGCATGAGAATTTGAAAATGATGACTGTGTCCAGACTCCTATATCCCCTGCAGCTCCATCTACCAAAAGTCAAGTATGCAATTGAAATTACTTTCTGCCTGTTGATACTTATGCTAATACAACCTCTACATCTGAAGCCAGGGCATACTCTGAAATACTGTACAACAACAGGTTGGTGGTCCATCTTATTGCACTGTTTTCAGCCAAACATTATTGCACGGTTTTTCTGCAAGTAATGAGTATTGAATGTAATGCCTCCTGTACCCAGGGGAGGGAACAATGTTAAGTTTTGGTCACAGGATGTACTGTGTAAGTTCTGTAACTAAGCTGGCATTACTACACTTTTCCAGCTAGTTTATACAAAAAAAAATATATTTCCTTTCAGAGCCATCAACTCACTATGCTTCCAAACCTATCCTACTAGACCACATATTACCTGAAATCCTTTAGCTTCCCTATTTCTGGGTAGAAATATAACCTATATACCCAATATGTTGATTGAAAAGGTTTCTGGATCTCCCTCTGCCATTTATTGGAATTACCCACTTTCCTTGAAACAGTAGCTGGTTTGGACTCTTAACTATGATACCTTTGTTTCCTCACTTGCTGGACTTTTAAATCCTGCTTTATTGCTGCTGAAAGAATGCCATCTAAACAGAGACCCTGCAACCACTCTGAAGTGACTAAGGATCAAATGTGATTGATCTCCATTTTCCCTCCCCTATATAATTTGGTCACCTTAGTTGTTCTCTTAAATAGCTTAAATTCTTTTAGCTGCCAGTGTATTGTGTGACTCTGTGACCTTCCTTTAAAATTTTGTCCCCAACCACATATAATACACACACACAAGTAGGGTTAAATGTGTGGCCAGTCCCACCTGCAAATTTAGTTTTGCCTTTGTATTGGTAACTGGTACTTTTTTAGTTTACAACAAGCATTATATATAGTTGCAAATCCTTAGTAAGGTTATTTAGAAAGTCCTGTGCAGCCCTCTAATATCCTATTCTGACACAGAACAACCGTAATCATTATTATACCGTGAATGTTGTTCTTTGTTAAACCTCACTTTGTTATTGTTATAGCAACTTACATAAAATTTGTGCATTGCTATACTTTACAGCTAAAATAGTTCCCTTTACTGTATGTTAAAAATGTGATGCTATTGTACCTTGTGGTTTTCAGTAGAACAAAGAATAAATAAAGTGAGACACTGTAGAAAACCATGTACATTATATGCATACAACTGTCTTTTTGTTCTTATTATAGTTAAATCAAAGACTAAATCCATTAAAAAAATTTAAAAATTTTTATCGTTTGAAAAAAACAACAAACAAAAACAATTGAAAGCTAAACACAACCAATAGGGTAAGTGGTTTCTCCAAATTTAACACAAAATTATATTTTTAATAACTCTCAGACTCTTTCAACCTCTTCATGATAATTGTCTTCGGTCTTTGGTAGACTCTTTTCGTGTTATAAATGAGATGGCGAAAGATTCTAACGAAGTGGAATTTGTTTAGAATTTCAGGGGAAAAATTCGGTTCTGAACGAAGTCGAAGTTTGGGGTATTCGGGTGAACGAAAGGGGTGCTTTTTATTGATAAAATGGCTGCGGCACATGGGCTACAGGGGGGAAAGCACTTGGGAGGAAGAAGGGATAGCCTGATGACATGTGCGGTGAAGCCAATAGAGACCGGGGGTTCTGTGAGTCACCGCCATATAAGTCCGGGCGCGACGGGGAGTCTTACCGCCCCCTCATGTACTGATCAGGGAAGGTGCTGCCGCGGCTGTTGTTATGAAACTGATTTTTTTTACGCGATTTTTGTGGGGTGTCTCAGCTTGTCTCAGAGATGTTTTTCTTAAGTTTATTTCAAATTTTTTTGGGGTATTTTGGATTCTGAAGTCCAGTGTGGTCCAGTCAGCTCATATACATTTAAACCTATCTGCTACAGCAATTGAATTCCAAGGGGAACTAAGCCGTTCCTGTAGTATTCTTTTAAAAGAAACAGCTTTTTTTCCCTTTCCCAAATTTACCACTTTTTTTTGGGGTTTGTCAATTTTTTGGCGAAAATTTACACCCAAGGGGTTTAAATTTTAAGCGTTGTTTTTTCAGCTTTTAGTGACCCCAAAAGAAACCCCCCCATTTTCAACCCCCAAAATTATTTTACTTTTTTCCTTTTGCAATTCAAAAAGCAAAGGGTTTTAAATTTTAAAATTTTCCCTTTTGGTTTGTTGGCGTAAAAAATACCCCATTGTAACACGTTTTCCCAAAGTTTCTAGTTTGTGGTGGCTAAATTTTTTTTGGCCCCAATTTTTAAACCCCGGGGGTTTAAATTTAAGCATTTTTTTTCAAGCGGTGGTGACCCCAAAAAAACCGTCTTTTTCAACCCCAAAATATTTTAATTTTTTTCCTGTGGGCAAAATTTCACAAGAAAAGGGTTTTAATTAAAAATTTTTCTTTGTTGTGTGGGGTAAAAAAACCCCCATTTAAACACGCTCAAAGCTCCCAGTTTTTTTGGTTTGGCTAAATTTCTTTGGCGAAAATTTACACCCGGGGGTTTAAAATTAAGCTTTGGGCTTTTCAGCTGGGGTTTGACCCCAAGAAAACCTTTCATTTTCAACGAACCAAAAAATATAAATTTTTCCTTAGCTTTAATTCACAAGCGAAGGTTAATTAAAATTTTTTATCTCTTTTTGGGGTTTGCATTAAAAACAGGGCATTTTTAACACGCTACAAGCTACAAGTTTTTTGGGGGCTCAATTGTTTGGGCGCAATTTAAAATCCGGGGGTTTAAATTAAGGTTTTTTTCAGGGTGGTGACCCCAAAGGGGAAAAAAACCGCCCAATTTTCAAAGCCAAAATTTTACTTTTTTCCCCTTTGTGCAAAAATTCAAAAGCAAAGGTTAATTACAATTTTATTTTCTTTTTTGTGGGGGCGAAAAAAAAACATTTCCCATTGAAAACCGCTACAAAAGCTATGTTTGTGGGGTCAATTTTTTTGGGGGAAAATTTTAAAATCCGGGGGTTTAAATTTAAGCGTTGTTTTTCAGCTGTGGTGTTCCCAAAAACCGTTCATTTTAAAACCCCCAAAATATATTTTTTTTTCCTTTTAGCTTTTTTTCCCAAAAGGGAAAAGGTTAATTAAAATTTTTATCTCTTATTGTGTGGCGAAAAAAAAAACAGAAATTGTAAAAATTTGCTACAAAGCTACTTTTTTGTGGTTATCATTTTTTTGGGGCCCCTTTTTACATCCAGGGGTTAATTTAAGGTTTTTTTAAGCTTGTGGGGGACCCCAAAAAACCCGTCATTTTAACGCCAAAATATATACTTTTTTCCTTAGCATAATTCAAAAGCAAAGGTTAATTACAATTTTATCTCTTTTGTGTGGCGTAAAAAAAACCGCATTGTAACACGTTTACAAAGTACTATTTTTGGGTGGTGGCTCAATTCTTTGGCCCCAATTTACATCCGGGGGTTAAATTTAAGCTTTTGGCTTTTCAGCTGGGGGTGCCCCCAAAAGAAACCGTCATTTTCAACCCCCAAAAAAAATTTTACATTTTTCCTGTGTTTAAATTCCCAAAAAGCAAAGGGTTTAAATTACAATTTTATCTCGGGTTGTGTAGCATTAAAACCGCCTTTTGAAAAACACGCAAACAAAGCTTCTTTTTTGGTGGTGGCCCCAATTTTTTTGGCGAAATTTTTATATCCGGGGGTTTTAATTTAAAGGGGTTGTTTTTCGCGTGGTGTCCCAAAAAAACCGTCTTTTTCAACGCCAAAATATTTCATTTTTCCCTGTAGCATAATTCAAAAGAAAAGGTTTAAATTATTTTTTAAACCTTTTTGGTGGGGGCGTAAAAAAAAACACGCATTTTTAACCGTTTCAAAGCTATTTGTTTGGGGTTTGGCTCAATTGTTTGGCGAAATTTTTACACCCGGGGGTTTAAATTTAAAGCGTTGTTTTTCAGCGTGGTGATCTCAAAAAAAACCGTCTTTTTTCAACGCCAAAATTATAATTTTTCCTGTGGGCATAATTCACAAGAAAAAGGTTAATTACAATTTTATCTCTTTTTGTGGGGCCCGAAAAAAAAAAAACGATTGTAACATGTTACAAATGTCCCTTGTTGTGGGGGTTAAAATTGTTTGGCGCAATTTAAAACCCGGGGGGTTTTTTTTAAGGGCTTTTGTTTTTCAGCTGGGGGTGATCCCAAGAAACCTAAATTTTCAATCCCAAAAAATTATAAACATTTTTCCTGTAGCTTAATTCAAAAGGGAAAAGGGTTTAAAATTTCCAATTTTTATCTTTTGGTTGTGGGGCGTAAAAAACCCCGCCATTTTTAAACGCTACAAAGCTACATTTTGGGGGGTTTGGCTCAATTTTTGGCGCTTTTTACTTTTCCGGGGGTTTAAATTTTAAGGTTTTTTTTTCAGCTGTGGTGACCCCAAGAAACCTTTTCTTTTTCCCAAGGGCCCAAAATTATACTTTTTTCCATGTAGTTTAATTTCACAACCCAAAAGGTTAATTAAAATTTTTATCTCTAGTTGTGGGGCGTAAAAAACCCCCATTTTTAACACGCTAAAAGCTACTAGTTTGTGGTGGTTTAATTTTTTTGGGGCGAAATTTTTAAATTCGGGGGTTTTTAATTAAGCGTTGTTTTTCAGTGTGGTAAACCCCAAGGGAAACCGTCATTTTCAACCCCAAAAAAAATTTTATAACATTTTTCCTGGCATAATTCAAAAGAAAAAGGTTAATTCCCAATTTTATCTGGGGGTTTTTGGTGGGTAAAAAACACCCTTTTGTAACCGTTTAAAAAGGCTACTATTTTGGTGGTTTTGGCCTAAAATTTGTTTGGCGCAATTTTAAACCCGGGGATAATTAAGGGGTTGTTTTTACCCTGGGGGTTGATCACAAAAAAAACCTTTCTTTTTAAAACGCCAAAAATATTTTACATTTTTCCTGTAGCAAAATTTCAAAAACAAAGGTTAAAAAATTTTACTTTTTTGGGGGTGGGGCGAAAAAAAAACCCCGCATTAAAAAAAGGGCTAAAAAGTATTTGTTTGTGGTTCCCAAATTCTTTGGCGCAATTTACATCCAGGGGGTTAATTAAGCGTTGCTCTGCAGTTGTACTCAGTAAAAGAAACTTTGTTTTCACCGCCACAGAAGAAAGAAATTCTGTAGATAATTCATATCCCAAAGGGTAATTAGGCTGTTTTGCTTTTATATTCAGTATAATACACAGGTTTAAACGGCACATACAAGTCAATTATTCCTGCCCATTTGTGGAGCGCAATTTTTATCCAGGGTTTCAAGCTTGTTACTTGGAGTTTTCATTGCGGTCAAGTACAGGGTGTGTATTTTCATATACTGATAATCTTCATCAAACAGTGTCTGTACATTTTAAAACAAATCAGTATGTCAGACATAGAGGTGGCAGGACTCTTCCACCTGCGTGGAGTGGCAGAGGCACCAACATTCCAGGCCCAGGGTCGCAGCCACAGCAAGGGGAATCGCCACAACGCGCTCACTCGGTGATGGCACACAAACTGCTCTGTTCAATCTAGCGGCCGTGTACTGACTAGCAACCCAAGGGTTCTTGATTGAGTAGATAGGTCATCCACTTCCTCCCAGATGACATCTGACAACCCCCAGCCAAGAGTCGGTCGGGGGTGGGAACGTCAGACCCAACCCTTAGTTGGCATGGCCCGGAGGCAGGTTAGCGGCCTTCACTGTCCTCAACCGCCTCTGTCCATCGGTTCCCGCAGCCAGAGATCCTACTATGTGGTCTGGGTCTCAGCGCCAACTATATAGCGAGGATGAACAATTTGAGGAGGGCAGCAGCAGCTACTTGGCGCGAAGAAGATGGGCCAAATATCCTGGCTTCTTGCAGTAGGCGGCAAAGTATAGATGTTGAGAGTTGCATGGTGAGGTCATGTTGTGGTGGGGTCAAGCCTCTGCATACCAAAGACGGATGATGAGGACAGCAGTGACGATGTGAAACACAAATAGATGATGATGTAGCCGACCGCACTTGGGAGGGGTTAGGCAAGGGCTTCATCATCGTAGGAGAAAGAAGAGGGAGTCAGCTTGCGCGTCAGGCAGAAAAAACACAAAAAAAAAAAACGGCGCAGCAGCAAGTGGGGTTTGTGGCTGACGTCAGAAGCGGTAGCCAGCGTGTGATGGTCGGAAGGAGCCAAGCAGCCACGGGGTTAAAAAACCCGCTTCGCAGGTCCAAGAAAGTAGCGGCCCAGGGGTCAGCGAGGCAGCGCCGGCAGTAGTCACTCAGTGCGGAGCTGTTGGCGGTAAATTCCGTACTCGGCAGGTTTGTGGCAGTTCTTTGCTAGCACCGGAGGAGCCGAATATGGGTATATGTAGAATCTGTAAGCAGAAAGTGAAGCGTGGCCAGGGAGCTATCGTTGGCACCACGGCCCTGCATCAACACATGCAGCGTCACCATCGGTGGCCTGGGAGAAACGTGGCTCAGATGTGGTGGTCCATCCTGCCGCCGCAGCAACAGCAGCAGCAGCGCCCAGTGGCACGCATGCCATTGCAGCCAGTCAAGGCTCCACCACCTCTGCAGAATGGAGCTGTTTCTCTTTGACATCATCTCCCGGTCCAGATGCTCCTGCTCCTCGGTACTCATGGCGCCAGCAGTCGTTCAGCGAGGCGATTGCAAAGAGACAACAGTATGCGTCCAACCATCCTAAGGTGCAGCAGCTGACCGTGCTCCTGTCCAAGTTGTTGGTACTGCAGTCCCTCCCTTTCCAAATGGTGGACTCTGCACCATTCAGAGAACTAATGGCTTGTGCCGAGCCGAGATGGAGAGTTCCAAGCCGTAATTTCTTTTCCAAAAAGGCAGTACCAGCACTTCATAAATATGTAGAACAGAAGGTGGGGCCAGTCCTTGAGCTTATCGGTTTGTTCCAAGGTGCACGGCAGCGCGGACGTCTGGAGCTGTAACTACGGTCAGGGCCAGTACATGTCCTTTACGGCCCACTGGGTGAATGTGCTTCCGGCCCAGGCACACCAACAACTTGGACAGGAGACGCCGCTTTCTCCTCCACGTTGTCAAACTGCGGCTCCTGCGCCAATGTCCGCCTCCTCCTCCTCCACACCACCACCATCTCAGCCTCCACAAGTACTGCTCCATCATACCACATGTGTAGGGCACAGCGGTGTCACGCAGTTCTACACCTGGCTTGCCTCGGCGAACGAAGTCACACAGGGGAGGAACTGCTCCGCGTCATGCAGCAAGAAATCGATGTGTGGCTTTCTCCGCGCCAACTGCAAATCGGAACCATGGTGACGGACAATGGGAGGAACATGGTGTCCGCGCTGCACCGAGGAGGGATGGTCCATGCGCCCTGCATGGCGCACGTGTTCAATCTGGTTGTGAAAAGGTTCCTGAAGTCTTCCACCGATCTTCAGAACATTCTGAAAATGGCCAGGAAACTGTGCATGCACTTTATCCATTCGTACAAAGCCAGGAACACCCTCCTCGAGTTGCAGCGGCAGAACGGCCTCCCCAACACACTCTGATATGCGATGTTTCCACCGCTGGAATTCCAGCCTGCACATTTTGGACCGACTGTATGAACAGAGAAAGGCCATTAACGATTTTTTGATGATCCAGGCAGACAGAAGTACACCGCTGTGTAACTTTGATGTCAGCCAGTGGCAGCTCATGCGTGACACCTGCCGTTTGTTGAGGCCATTCGAGGAGGCGACGTTATTTGTCAGTCGCCAGGACTACGGGATGAATAACGTCATTCCACTGCTTCATGTCCTGGAACAGATGCTGAAAAATCTGTCTGGGCAGGGGACTGGAGACGTGGCGACTACATCTCGTGGCCACATGAGTCCGGTGGGGACTGAAATGGAGGAGGAGGAGGAGGACATTGGAGCAGATGCATTGTCTGGTGAAATGAGTGGATTTTCTACCCAGGTGACAAGAGAGGAGGAGCAGGAGCAGCTGGAGGAGGTGGATGGAGATGAGGAAGACGAGGCAGATGACCCGTGGCAGTATACAGTGGAGATGGAGGCAGGGAGCCCCTCGGAGTCACTTGTGCAGATGGCCCGCAGCATGCTTATTTGCCTGGCTAGTGACAGCCGAATAGTCAGCATCCGGCAGAGGGATGACTTCTGGCTCTCCACCCTATTGGACCCTCGCTACGGTCCAAAATGGGAGCCTTTTTCCCAGCTATTGAGAGGGAGGACAAACTCAAATACTATAGGGAAATCCTCCGTAATCAGTTGGCCGCTGCCTATGTGCGGCATCGTCCCTCCTCTGACAGGTCTGACCGGGGGGTTCCTCAGCGCTCACGTACTACTGCCGCGGCTGCTGGGGGAAGGTGGGGGGGTAGGAGCAGTACCAGCTCCATCAGCAGCAACCTAAGTCTGGAGTCACTGATGAGCAGCTTCCTTCACCCGCCTAGTGAGGAGGGCAGTCGCCAGCAGCAGCAGCAGGACCTGGAGCAGTCCCTGAACCAACAGGTGGTGGCCTACTTGGAACAGCACTCTGCCACCCCAGTTAGAAGATCCGCTGGACTGGAC
>JAODAL010020410.1:0-69507 GCA_025379985.1 Phyllomedusa bahiana | reverse complement strand
CTGGTTTTATTAGTGGCAACATAATGGGGAAAAAAATGAGGATCCTATTTTAGTAAAAAGTTAAAACGAACACGGGGAGCCATAAAATCGCATTATACAAGACTGACACAATAAATTTTGCGGGGGTAAAAATAATGCGGGGTAAAAATCACTCAGCTATTCTTTTAAGCTACGGTCCTTTTTTAAATATATACTTAAATATATATTAAAAACCTTTCGAAAAATATCCTTTTACTGTTTTTTATCCATTTTAAATCTGAGAAAAGAGATAAACGCTACATGGATAAAAAGAATCCCATAAGCGAGAAATATTTTCGCTATTTGATTCTTTCATTGTGCACATTGCATAGTTGTATCTAGTTTTTTAGGCCTTCGCCTTGATAAATGACCTAAAAATGGGGTAATGGAAGAATGGATTTTTGGGTTTATTATAAAGGGCGAAAATTAAAATCTCCTGGTCTCCAATACAAAATTCAAAAAGGGCTTCCCACCACATGTGCTGCCATGTAGCACAGGGGCCTTTGAGCCCTTCACGCTCCCAAAGGCCGGGGAGCGACGGCTCCCCCGTAGCTCTATAGCATGCCGAAGTTGCAATAAGCTTATTGACCAAAAAAGGAGAAAAATAAAAATTTTTTTCAAAGAAAATTTACTTTACAATATATCGACATAATACTTTTTTTTAGACTGGGATTGCCGTCAGAAAACCAAACTGTAGACACTGCTTGGTTTTTTCTTTTAAACCCCTTCCTGATATAGGCGTAGGAAACCCCCCCTAGCGGGGAATGACTTCCCCAAAAATGGACGTATCCATACGCCCGGGATGGGCGCGGGCTTGCGGAGAGCCAAACGCGAATCGCAACATGGACCAGGGGTAAATTACCGCGGCTTCATGCCCCACCCCCCCCGGGGGAGTGGCTCCGGTCGCGGGGTGATTCCCCGCTTCATTCCGCGCCTGTCATGGCTGCGGTAAAAAAAGCCGCGGGCAGAGGAGTGAGCTCCTCCCCCTCTCCCGTGGGGCTGCCGCACTGTAGGGGCCGGACCGATCCCCTGTCTGAGACCCGGGGGGAAGTGAACGCACTTCCCGGGTCATCTGGACGTCACCATCCCGCAATGCATTGTGGATGGTGACAGGGGCGTTGTCGGGGGCGCCCATACACAGTACGAGTACTTGCACTGCCTCCCTTTTCTAACAACAACTGATGATTGCTTTAGAAGATAAAGTAAAAAAAAAGTGAAAAAAAGTAAAAATAAATGTCAAAAGTGAAAAAAAAATAAAACACAAAACAAAAAAATAAAATAAAAAACACGTAAACCCCCCGCAATTTCCCCTTTACAAACGCCCAATCGCCCCCAAAAAAAGACCCAAAAAAAAATAAATACCCATATTTGGATCGCCGCGTGCTAAAAACCCACCCTAAAAAATCTCACTTAATTAAAACCCCTACAGGAACGCCGAAAAAACAAAAACAAAAAAAAAGTCCAAATTGCGATTTTGTACATCCTGCGCACAAATTTAAAATGGAAAAAAAACGATCAAAAACTCATTAGATCCAAAATTTTTCAATTAAAAACCCATTTTATCCCGCAAAAAAAAGTCCCCCACTCCTTCTTCTGTAAAATAGGAAAAAAAAAAAAAAGTTAGGCTCTCGAAAAACACGATGCTTAATATTTTTTTAACACAATAAAAACACTTTTTTTTTTAAAAAAAGCTTCAAAATTTAAAAAAATAAAAAATAGGGTATCGCCGTAATCGTATCGACCCAGAGAGTAAAAACAAATTTGGTCATGGAACGCACGGTTAGCGCTGTTAAAAAAAAAAAAAAAAAACCTACTAGGATTTCATATTTTTTTTTTACCCTCCTTCCAAAAAACAATTTAAAAACTGATAAAAATTTTGCCCCCCAAAAATTAAACCAAAAAAACGTCAACTCTTCCCGGGGCCAAAAAACCCAAACCCCAAAAACCAGCTCCGAACACAAAAAAAAATAAAAAATTTTTTATTTCCTCAAAAACAAGAACAAATTGGCAAAAAACGTTTTTTTTTTTTTTTTAAAATAAAAGTTTTTTTTAAAATTGTCAAAAACCAAAAAAAAACCCAAAAAAAAAAATTTTTAAAATTTGGGAACCTAAAACCCCGTTTGGGAACCGCGAAATAAAAATTCATTAAACCACTGATCCCTTTTTAAAAAAAAAAATAAAAAAAAAAATACCAAAATTGCTGGAAAATTTTGGGCCCAAAAATGCCTCACAAAAACCCTTAAAAAAATTTAAAAAAAAGGGGGGCCAATCCCCCCACAAAATTTAAAACTAATAAAAAACGTCTTTTTTCATCCCAAACAAAAAAAAAAGCCCGGAAATCAAGCTCCGTATACAAAAAAACTGAAAACTTTTGGCAATCAAACAGAACAAAAATAAAAACGAAATTTTTTTATAACCTTTTTGGGGTTTCAATTTTTGAAAAAGTAAAAAAACAAAAAAAACTATAAAAAAAATCTATCCCATTGAAAATTTTTGTAAAAACCCGACCCCAAAAGAAAAAAAATTTCCTGTCATTTATACTGAAATGGCGAAGCTGTAAAAATTGAACCCCCCAAAAAAAAAAGGGGGGAATTTTTGCTTTTTTTCCCCCCTCTTTTTTTCCAGGGGGCCCAATGCAAAAAAAAACAAACTTTTTTAACACCGGGTGAACCCAAAATTACAAAAAAACAAACCCCCCTAAAAGAGTTCTTTTGACTTTTTGGCCCTTAAGGAACCAAAAATTGGTTACTTTTTTAAGGGTTTTAAAACCTGTTCGGGTTTAATTTTGGGGGGGCTTTGTAAATGCGAATGGCCCCCCAAAATCTGCGTTCCAAAAGCCCAAAAAAGTTTTTCCCTCCCCAAATTATACACCCCTTTTTTCCAAAAACCCCAAACAAAAGGTTTTAAAACCCAAAAGGTTAAATAAACTTTGGAAAAAAATTTTGGGGAAAAGAAAGGGTTTTTGGGCCCCTTTTTTCCCAAATTTTTGCCTTTATAAAAATTAAAAAATTTTTAAACCCTAAAAAATTTTGCAAAAATTATTAAATTTTGGAAAAAAAAAAATTTTTTTTTCATTTTAAACGCCAAAAAAAGTTAAAATTTTTTTAAAACCATTCGGGGTTTAATTTTGTTTTTTTAAAGACGCCCCCCTGGTTTAAAAATTTCCAATTTTTGGGGGTAATTTTTAAGGGGATTTAATAAAAAAAGAAAAAACCCCCAAAAGGGTGTCCGCAAATAAATTTTTTTCCCTAAATTAGAAAAATTTTCCGGAAATTGAAAAAAATGAGCCCCCCAAGATTCCAAGTGGGGTTTGCCCTTTTCCTTAATTTTTTGGGGTTTGGGGTTTGGGAGACAAAAAATTTGCCAAAGGGAAAGGCCACATATTGGAATATCTCAAAAAGGGCCCAGAATCTGGGGAAATTTCAAAAAATTAAGTTTTTTTCCCCCTGAAAAAACATTTCCCCGAACTTTTTTGAACATTGAATAAAATTTTAAAACAAATCTGCCAAAAAAATTTGAAATTTTGGGAAATTTCCCATTTTCCAAAACTTTTGTTTTAAAAATTCCCTTGGGGGGGTGAAACACCAAAGGGGTTAATAAATTTCCCTTAAATGGCGGTTTTAAAAACTTTAAGGGGTGAAAATTTTTTTAAGATGAGGCCCTTTTAAAGGGGGTACAAAACATACAGGGGCCAATTAAAAATCAAAAAAGAATTTGGACTGGTTTTCCAAAAAAAAGTATTTTTGCAAATTTTGTTTAAAAATTTAAAAATTTATTTACAAAAATTTCAAATCCCCCAAATGACTAAAAAAAAAAAAAAAAAACAATTTTAAAAAATGAGGGAAAAAACTACGGGCAGACATGGGGGTTAAAATCCCTATTATAAAAACAAATTTTGATTGGAAAAAAATTGCCCTTACTTCAAAATTTTAAGAAAAAAAAATTGGTAAATTTTTCCCCCAAAAAATTTCAAATGAAAAAAATTTTTTCACAAAAAAAAACCCCAACCCCAATTTTTTTGGGCCCCCAATTTCTTCCTACTAAAACCCCAAAAATGGGTCCACCGAAAAACAAACTTTTTTAAAATCACATGGAAAATTTTTAAAAGGGTCAAAAAGTTTATTCTCAAATAATTGACACAGACAATTTAAAAAATGGGGTTTCTGCCCAAAGGGGGCCAAAACTGTTTTCCCGGGGTTTAAGGGGGTTTAAAAAGTCAAACGAAGGGTTGACAGTCGGTTTACGAAAAGTTTTTCAAACCCAAAAACCCGTCTGAAAACCCAAAATTTGAAAACCATTCCCCAGGGGAGGACGGACGCTAAGTGGTTTTTTTTTTTTTAATTTTTTTATTTTTTTTTTTTTTGCAAGGGGTAAAAGGGTTTTATTTAAAGAAAATCTTTTTGGGGAAAACACAAAATTTATCTTTTTTGGGATCTGGGTCCCAATAAAAAAGGGGGGGTTTTCCCGGGGGTTTAAAAAAATTTTGTTGGATCTTCTGGGATGAAAAAAAGTGGAAGATAAGACTCATACTTACTCCTAGATGCTCTTATTTTCGGGTTCCCCTTTTGGGCCAGTCCGTTAATCTAAAAGGGTGAATGTAAAATATTCATTTTACTTTAACCGGGTGAACCCAAAAGACGGGGGCCCTTTCCCCTTGCTTAAAAAGCGGAGATGAAGGGCCCCCGTCCCGGGGGAAGGGCCAAAATCTTTTCCGGGGGGTTAAGAAATGAGTTTTTAAATCTTTTATTTTTTTAAAATTAGGGCCCGGGTTTAACCAGAAAAACTTTCTTAACTTTCTGGAACCCCCCCCTTTAAATTTTTGGGTTTTTTCCTTAAAAAATGAGAAATATTTTCCCAGAAAAGGGGACCCGTTTTTAAAGGGTTTATTGCACATTAAGCCCCCCTAAATTCCATAAAGTTTCTGCTCCCGGGGGGGTTTTTTTTTTTTTGCCCAAAAACTGAAAAAATTGAGGGGGCTTTTGCCTAATTTCAGTAAATTTTTTTAAAATTCTTTAAACACCGGGGCTTTGAAGGATGAAAAAAAATTTGGGCCTCTCCCACGGGGTACCACCGAGCCCTTTTTCATTACTGGAAAGGGTTCATCATCTTTTTTTTTTTGAAATTCAAATTCTATCCCCTGCTTTGTGAATACCAGCTTTTTTTCCCGGGGGTGAAAAAGATAAAAAGGGGTTCAAAAAACCTTTCTTTGTTTTGGAAAAATAATTTTCTATAGTTAAAAATAAAAATTTGGTAAGGCCAAACTATGCATATGAAATGTAATGAAACATTTTTACTTTACATAAGTTTGGACTAGACCGAAAGGGGATTTATGATTTCAAAAATTTTTTAATGAAAGGCCTAAAAACCCGATCGTAAAGCTACATTGAAATTTGGAAGCCAACTGTGCCCTTGGGGGCATAAAAAAAATTTAACCCTTTCCTTTGGCATCCAGCTCTCCCGTTTTTGTGTGCTTAGAAGGGGGGCTTGTGTTATTTGTTTAAATGCAAAATTATTTTGGCCCCCAGCCGGGGAATGACATAAAACATCCTTTTGCCCCCCCCCAGAAAAAAAAAGGGGACTTTTTAATGTAAATAGTTAAAAGTGTAGCCCAGTTGTAAAGTTTTGGCTCACAGCAAAAGGGGTTAAAATTTCCCCGGGCAGGAACCAAACCTTGGAGTTTTTTTTTTTTTTTATTAAGGGCACAAAACCTCATTGAGGCTTCTTTTTTTAATTTTTTTTGCACGCTTGCCCAAATTTAAATTTAAGGGTTACAAGGACAGGAGTAAAATTTTAAAACAAAAAAAACCCTGAATTTTGAACACTTTTTTTGGGAGCTCCCTTTGGGGAGATGTCGAGCATGGTGTGACCGGGACGGGAGGACCTCACCCCTTTGGGTCAAAATCCCCTGGAAAAGAGCGGTAAACAAGGGTTTCACTAAAGGCGCAGCTAAAACTAAAATAGTCGGGAATTTTTTAATAATTTTTAAAGGGGTGAAAAATGTTTATTTTTCCCAATTTTCCCCCCCCTTTCGTGGAAAAAAAGCACTTTAAGTTCTCTAAATGTTTAAACCCCCAAAATTTAAATATATTTTTTTTGAGTAGTCGCCCTAAAATTTTTGGCAGCCCTCCATTTTTTGGGGAAAACTCCCAACCCATTAAGGAAAAAACCCAAAAAATATTTAATGGGAGTTTAGTTTCCCAACACCCGGAAGTCCGCAGTTTGGGAGGCCTGCTTTATAGCCCCAATAATAAAGATAAAAAACCCTTTCTAAATGGGGAAAATTTACCCTGAAACTCGAGATACGTATATGTAAAACCCTTTGTAGGAAACTTTTTTTTTTTTAATTTGTTTAAATGTTATAGTTTGGATATAATAAATTTCCCAAAATTTCTAAAAGGGGGGAGGAAAGGACTGAGTAGTTAATCGCAAGTTATCTGGATGACACAAATAGATGAACCACAGGCAAGGAATTGCATTAAAATTAAAACCCCAGTTAGCCTGGGAAGAATAAAAAAGAAATCCGTAACAATGTGGAGAAAGAATTAAAGGGGTTTTGCCACGATGTAATGTTGACGTGGAATCCTCTACAATGGGTATTTAATCACTTTTCTAACTATATGTGATTTAAAAAATTGCAGCCTGAGAGAGCTACAGGCTGTCTTACCTGCCCTTAGTTACTTCAAAGCTTCTATTAGATACAACGTGACAAGAGCTGCTGGCCGGGCTGGCGCAGAGAACAATTCTTATCTGATGAAAGGGAGCTGAAGAAGCTTTCAAGGCACCGGGTATAAATATGTTGTCTTTTGTATACAGAATCCACTAGTTGTAGTGTGATTATCTGAGTAGATCCCTGCTTTATCTGATGACAGGGAACATGAAGGAGCTTTCAAGCTGCTGTGGAGAAAAGGTGTTGTCTTTTGTATACAGAATCCACTAGTTGTAGTTTGATTATTTGAGTGAACATTTCACACGATCCCTTATGCATGGCTCTGTGCTCTGGCAGTGTGTCTCTCTCTCTCTCCTCAGCTTAGCATTGCTTTGTTTACATTTGCTTCTTAGCAGATAAGGCACGTCCTGGCAAAACCCCTTTAAAGAGGACATGTGACATCTGATATGTCTGTCTTCGTAAACACTTGTGCCCCATTTTGGAGCATCTCCTCCTATAACTCTGTGTTGTGCTGTTCCTCTGTTACTCCTTCTAGAAATTTTGTTTTACAAAATGGTCAAATCAGTGTTACCATTTCAGTCATGAAAGTTAAGGTTAAATTAACGTCAGCACTGATTGGACAATGTCAGACTGAACAGGGACACATCCTCAATTGGAATGATGCTTCAGAATTGTTATTTCACAGGGAACACTTGGACACTTTACTAAAATACACATGTCAGCAATGGCCACAGGTTCTTCATGAAGAACTGAAGATATCCATACATTACCTGGACAGACCTTAGATTTCAAGGCATGCTTCATTTTCGCTGTGGTCAGGCTGTAGATGAATTGAACAGCCAGTACTTTCACAGATTACAGCTGATTACTGTGATAGAAGGAAGGGGTCACAGCATTAGGCGTCCTTTTTAGAATCAAATTTATCAAATTATTTTCCAAAGCAAACAACTTTTTACAAAATTTAAACCCTAAAACAAAAATTACTAAAAATGTAAGCTGTGGAATTGCCCTAAGGAGGTAAGTTCATGTTTTACACCGAATGAGAGAAGGGGTAGTCTTCCAAAAAACTTTTTGGCTGTCTAATACAGTTGGATGTGACAAAAGGGATTTATGAGCAACAAGTAGATCTTAGTGTGGGGGGACCCAGAGCCCAAGTGGGATAAATGGAAAAACAGGTGTAAGCCCTAAGCTAGCCCATCAAGCTGTCCCTCCCTATTTTGCCGTCCGATCTAAGCGGCAGCAACAAGGGACGTTTGGTCGCTTACGGGTTAAATGAAAACATAAAAAAAAGCAAGACAGATGGAAATAAAGAATAGTGGGGGAAAGTATGACAAACCAAAGATACAAAAATGGTACGAGGTGGCGGCAAAAAAGGGAGGTCACGAATTGGGAAAAGAGGACAAAACCCACGCAATACAATCCAGTCAGAAATTCAGCCAAATACAGGGAAATCTTTCCCAAGTCCCAGAGAAAAAGTGGTCTTTTTAAGGGACTCAGAGTCCGTTCCAGGCATGATTGGACTGCCCCTCTGACACCAAAACACACAGAACACGGGCTGCAGGGAAGAAAAGGTGATGAAGGAAAACTGTCAATCACCCCCAAATCTAAAAATCTGCAGCCAGCACTGGGCTAACAGAAGAATCAGACAGGTGTGGGGGAAAACCTGTCAGTCTCACACGGGCTGAGGACCAGACAGTGTTCAGACTTGCTCAAAAAGCACAAATTCGGGCCCCAGAATCATGGAAAAAGCGAAATCTCTGCTGCCTCCACGAGCAAGGACTGGCTGTGGCCTGAGCAGGCATAGTCTTACACATAGTACAAAAAAAAAAATACCAATTTGGGAGGGCCAGGGGTTTGTTGGGTCAATTCTGTTCCTCTATTACTGCTGAAAAGGAAAGCCCCTGGGAACGATGGGACATTTCAGGGAAGGTTGACAACAAGTTTTTCTCCCTGGAAAATTTCCACTCAAAAGCTAACATGGCCCATTTTCTTAGTAAATCGAAGCAAGAAAACAATGTTTTTTTATAATTGCTCGTTTTTTAAAACATTGTTATTTTTAAAGAGTACAGGATCCATGACACCTTGTTTGTTAGTTTAAAATTGGTTTTCTCCGAACTGACAATGTGCTTCGCATTATTGATGGAATGTGGTGAGGAATGGAAAGCAATGCTATAAGCATTCTGACGGTTTTTAAAGTTTAAAAGGGGGTTTTTTGCCAGGAGGACCCTTTATCTGTAAAAAGTAATGAAGAAGCCATGAGCTGAAGAGAGAGAGACACACACGCGAGACACAGAGCTGGTGACATGTTCACGAAAAATCAAACTAAACTTGTGGATTCTGTATACAAAAGAAACACCTTTTCTCCACAGCACCCTAAAAAATTTTCTTCATGTTCCCCTTGCATCAAAAAAGCAGGGATCTAATCACACTAAAATAGTTTATTTATATACAAAAGAAAACATATTTCTACCCGGGCCTAAAAATTCTGCAGCTCAGTTCTCAGATAAAAGCTTTTTCTGGCAACCCCGGGCCAGCAGCAGCAGCCTTGTCGGTCGTATCAAATAGAAGTTTTTGAAGAAACCCAAGGGCAGGTGGGGCAGCCTTTCTCTCTCACACTGAAATTTTTTTGTAATCCATAATTTAAAAAATGATTAAAAACCTTTTCGGGGATCCCCCAACATTACACGGGGAAAACCCCTTTAAGATGTCCCTAATTATGTAATTCTAGGAAAAGGGGTTTTTTTCAGGTCGGCCCCCTCAAACCTGACATGGCAATTTGTCTGTGGCATTTCATCCCCATGCAAAGCCACTGTAGGGTTAATGATTAGATGGTGGTAAGACTTTTGATTGCCGTGAGTCTACCCCCATATGTACCTTTTCCCTGTCCCTTTGCAGGGAAATTCCCCGGAAAAGGATACTCCCCTCTGAAACCCCAAATGCAATTAGGTGTAGGAAACACCTTTTAAATCCCCTTTTTACTTTATGTCAGCTACAGTAAACTAACTTGCAGTCGTCCCCCCTAAAGGCAGTTTTGTTGTGTCGGGTCGTAAAGCGAAAGGGGTCCCCTTTTCCCCACCCCGTCTCCAATAAATGTCTGAGTGACGGGCCGGCCAATAAAAGAAAGAGTCAGACACTTTGTTCTGGTTCTTCTTATCCATGCACTATTTTACTTTATTCAGGCGGCACACAATTTTGCGAGTAGAAAAAGGGGCGGGGGGCCATGCGCATGGGACAGTCCATAGGGAGGGTTTGGCAAAAAAGTTCTTTTTTGGTTAAACGAGTCGCCGGGCAATAATTTTCGGGTTTGTATCAGCCAAGTTCTTGGACATGTGTCAAAAACTCAGTTGCTTTTGACAGGATGTGTATGTGGAAATCGTGTTATCTTGACGCCTCAAAACTGCACAGTCATCGCCCTCAAAGGATTTTGGGAAAATTTCTGATGGTTTTATAAGGAAAAAAGCTTGGTATTTTCTTATAAACAAACTTTAGCTTATTGATGCACACTGTAACATTTTTGCATTAACCCTCACTTCCCCCCTAAAATCCCAAAGTTTTCCCCTATACTAAAACACTAATTTAATAGTTTACCCTGTGGAGCTCCACACCGTGGGGGATGGGGGGGGGATTTCTTCTGAGGATTTGCAGGGCCATTTCTATCAAGCAATCCCGCCCCTTCCTCTTACTAACCCCCTTTTTCGATGTAGGTCCCCCTTTTCGACCCTAAATTAATTGATTCATTCCATGTTTGGGCTTTTTTCCTTTACTTGATATGGGGGAATATCTTTAATTTTTTCATCATCAATTTTTTCCTGTTCTTGCATTAGAAACAGACCACCGGTTCCTCCAAAAGCTATTTTTGTTAGTAGATTTTTAAGGGGGGAAAACAACGCAAAGAAAAAACAGAAAAAACCACGAATAACCAGCAGAAATTGTGCCAATTGTTGTAACCATTGTTTCCACCCCCCAGCCCAAATCCCCCCCAACCCAATTACCCCAGGAAGTATCCACTCCTAATTCTCCTTTAAAGTTCTTTCGATAAATTCTGATTTACCCAGGGCAATGGTAATTTTCCCCATTCACCCCTTGGTTTTTGGGATGTAAGTACAACATTCTTCTCCTACCATACCAAAAAACTCCCCCTTTCTCGGCTAAAACCTATTATTGCCAATCGGTTTTGTAGGGTCATTTGGTAGGGGGGTCAATCCTCATAGACCCCTTGGGAAAACCGTCTTGTGAAATTGAAAAACCTCTTTTGGTTATAATAAATTAATTAATCCAATCTACATTTTTTTAATTTGGACCTGGGGAATAAGAAGGAAACCCCTGCTGCTATCTGGTCTTGGGCTTTAAATGGTTGGGACCCCCCTAGGGACCCCTAGGCATCGATGAAAACATTGGATTCCATCGAGTAGAGTTTGGTACGTTTTCTCTTTTTCTAGAGGTTTCATGTGAGGGGCGGATCCAAGGGTAGCTTTAAAAGGCTTTGAAACTTAAAAGGGGCACACTGATTTCCCATGTGCTGGTAGACGGCTTTTTAAATTTTCCCCGTCACACACAAAACCAGAAGACATTAAAAAAGTCCCTGTGGGGTTAAAGGTTCCCCTGAGGCGTTTTTTTGACAAAATCCTTCTGGAAGTTTCAAGAGAGGTCTTTGGACTGGTATCATTAGGGGAAAAGCAAGTGTAATTGGGGTAATACCATCCCCTTCCTGGAGGGGCCCTTGGTTTTAACTTAAAAGGGGGGTTTTAAGTCTTCACACCCTGTTCATTTTGTTTCTGTAGGAGTTTTGGAAAACACGTCGCATTAGTTTCATCTATATGGGGTAGGGGTGGGTCTCCGTGTGGGGGGTTGGCCCCCGCAAAACCAGACACCCAACAGACAAATTGTGGGCCCAACAGTGTTTTTGACCCATTCTAACCACAGTTCTTTCGGGGGGATGTCTGTGTTCGAGGGAAAAGACATTTCCATCTATTTAGGGATAGGGCTACATCTCTCAGTTTTTGAATCTCCTTTCCCCCATTTGGGGGACGGGGGGTCGGGTGGTTGGTTTTCCTACAGCATCTTTGAGTTCTATGGGGGGCCTACGGTGGATTTATAGATCCGGTAATGCCCCCAGGCGTATTCCCCCAATCTACCCGAGCGGGGTTTTCAATTTTCAAGAAGAGGGGGGGTAACATCCTCTGGGAGCGAAACACTACCCCAATTTGGTTTGGGGGCCCCTTTTAGCGTCAGCCGGACTAACAAGGATCCCCGTTTTTTATCCTTGCGGTCCCGCCCCCCTTAGGTTTATACCCCCAAATTTACCTGTTTCCCCCCCCAATGGACCGTTCTACAATTTTTATTCCGGGGTGGGTCCCACACAAATAAATTGCCCTCGTTGAAATTCTTATCGTATGGGGGCCCCATCTTTACAAAGGGGGGCCCGGGGCAAAATACACAGAAGTCGAATAGAAAGTTAACTTTTTGGTTTAGGTCCCCCCAAAATATGGTGTCCCTCTTTACCCCCCCCCAAAAAACCCACACAAACGCAAGGATATACAAGAGATATCTGTGGGGGATCCCTTTGCAGTGAGAGGCGTGACCAGGTGGTTTTTCCCTTTCCCAATTTAAACCCCGGGGGTGGGGACCAGGATACGTGAATGGACCGTCGAAATCGGGGTTAAAGGCATTCCTTCTAATATGTCTTTTACATACACTCGGTCCCCGGGCTTGAAATCATGGACTTGTCACTGGGTTTCGGGAAAGGGAAAGCGAAACTGTTGCATAAAAATTTGTCAATTTTTTAGAAAATTTCATCAAAATTTTGAACATTTTATCAAAACTCTGTAAATCCTGTTCTTGATTTCAAACACGGTGGAGGTTTTTCCCAAAACAAAAATTTTTCAAAGGGGGGGCCCATTTTTCCCCTGGGAGTGTGTCTGATAGGTAGAGGACTTTTAGGAGAAGTTCTGCCCAAAGGTAAGGGAATCACTGGCATTTTAAATTTTTTGTTTTCGGTCCCTTTTTCTTTTTCTCCCTTCGCTGAACTTTGGGGATGGTAGGAGTGTGGGGCCCCAAATCTCCCCCTTAAAATTTTCCCAAAACTCTCGGAAAACCCGGGGAAAGAGAATGCGGGACCGGGTCTGACTTGACACTAGGATTCCAAATCGACAATTTTCGAATCAATTCTTTCCCCTTTACTTGGAGGTCATTTTGGTCATGGGTATGCTTTGGACCCTGAAAACATGTCCACTGCACAAAAGACATATTGTATTTTCACTCTTTGGATCTGGATGTGGTCCACTTGGATCCTTTAAAGGATATTCTGGCTTCCCAAGTGCTGCAGGGGAACTTGAGCTTGGAGATGGGTTGCGGGGGCACAGACCGAACGGCTTGATTGTAGGTGCAAATCGGGAGCTGATACCGGGGCTAGTACAGTTTCTGCCATGGGCCCCATGCTTGGGTTCTTTCCCCGTGGTGGCCCAGGGCCATGCGCAATCGGTACATTCCCCTAGGGGGCAAACAAGTCCATTGTATTCCAAAATTTTTCCGGCCGTAGCTCCTTCCCTTTTCCATTGTTGTTTCTCCGGGCAGGGGCCAGGTGTTGTTCTTAAACCCAAAACCGGTCCTGGTGCCATTCCTGGTTTCCAGTCTTCAGCTGGTGTGGCAGTTCCTGACCCTTGAAAAACCCTCTTTTTCTGAGCTTTTGGTAATCCCAAATAGGACAGCTTCCTGTCCAGCCCTTGGATGCACGGCGCCGGGGGCCCGCTGTCTTGGCTGCTTGGTTGCATAGGGTTCCCCTCTGGCGTTCCTGTTTTTCATTTTACCATGAGCCTTGATTTCAGGATTGCTACCTTGGGTTTGGGCGTTCAGGGCTGACAGCGGGGATTTGATTGCACTAATGTTCACAGGGGTTCCTGCGGCTGTGAAGAATCCTTATTCTTCCAGTTTTTCCAAAAAATCGTGGGCAATGCCGTAGGCATATCGGGGTCTTCCCATATATTTGAGCTTGCCTTCAGCCCTTTTGAGGCCTCTTCCAGAGTTGTAGTTCTGCAACTTGGCTGAAAAGTGCAGGGGGAGTGCTTTGCCCTAAGGATTTCCCCTTCTTGGTATTGCAAAAACCTGTATGAAAAGCCCCTCTTCATGCATATTTGAACCATCTGTCCAAGGTTGGGTCCCTTGGGGAATTTCTTCGCACCACTGTAGCTGGATGTGATTTTTTTCTGCCAGATTCAAGGCAATTATGGTCTATGATCTTTCCCTTCCTTGTATTTTTCATCATACCTTTTCCCCCCTGCGTTGGGGAAAAAGAGTGGGTGGATTCAGAATGTGCAGCTTGGGGAAAGACAAAAATTGGAGGGCACAGTAAAAAGCACTGAAAACGTAGTGGCGCTGATGGCATATGCTTCAGAAGGTTGCTGTAGGGCAGCAGCAGGCATGGGGGGCCCAATTTTTTAATCATGTCCGGACGATGTTTGCGGTCTTTTCCAGTAAAAAACTGTGCGGGATGTAAAAGCCCTTTAAGTATTGTGCGCGTACGAGGGGAACTGGAAACCAGACGTGCTGAATTATCCCAAGGGGCGTTGTATCCCAGCAGGTCTTGAGTGAGGATCCCGAGGCATGTCCCTCTGACTCTGAATCAAATAGGGTTGAAAGGTTGGTTGTAGTCTGGAAGGGCCCAAAAGTGGAGCTTTTTAGACAGCGCCTGTAGAGCCCCAAAGCATGCTTTCTGTTGTTCGTAAAAATTGCTGGGGTTGGGGGGGGCTTCGAAACTTGGGGCCCCCGGGTTTTAATGCAATCTAGAGCGGTTGCATATTCCTTGAGCTTCCGTATCCATTGTCTACAGTAGGTGATCAAAACAAAAAAAGACTGGGGTTGGCCGAGTTCCTGGGGGACTTGGGTTTTGGTTTTGGCAAAGGGCCCGGGGCTTTTCGATGTTTGTTCCCCTTTGGGGAAAGCAATGACCTAAAATAACTTTGCTTGACACCACTGTAGTTTTATCTTTAGACACCTTTTCAATGAGTTTGTAGAGATGTTTGGGGTAGGGAAAATGGATTCACTTCCCCTGACCCAGGGGTTCCTCCCCGGAGTAAAATATCCACATACTGAAGAAGTGTAACATCCCGGGGGGGTTCTATCCGGTTTAAAGGAAAAAACCTCATAGCTTGAGTGAAATTTATTTGGACTTCTGGGTCCTTGGGGGTTTGGCCGGTGACTGGGGCCTTTGGGAAAGGGGAAGGCAAACAGGTATTGGCTGTCTTCATGAAGAGGGGGCTGAAGAACGCATTGGCAAATCCACAACTGTGAAGCAGGAAGCAGCGGAGGCATCATGGACAACAAGGTGTTCGGGTTGGGGACCCCTGGGTTTTAAATATGGCTGCATTGATGCTCGCAAATCTTGCACTACCTGTACTTTTGGGGGTCACCTTCTTTCTCTTCTTCTTTACTGGAAATAGAGGCGTGTTTTTCATGGTGATGAAAGGATATTGGACACCAGCGTTTAGTAAGGCTGGATCTGAGTCTTTAGGCCTTTTTCCTGTCCCCGACTTCAAAAGGGTATTGTGTTAAACCCCCATAAGCGGTATTCCTTGAGACAAACTGACAGGCAGGTACCGGAGTAGTCAAAAATCGTAGGGCCTTTAGACCATAAATCCTGTGGCAGGTTGTTTTGAATGGGAGGTGGGAAATTTTGGGCATGGGGTTCCATTGGGACATCAAAAGAAGGAAGGCCTTTAAAAGGGACAGGGGTACGCTATCCATTTCAGATGCCGGGGCAAAAAGGTCTAAAATTTCCCGCCTTCGGGGATACTTATTTGTGCCCTCATGGCTGCAGAAGGTCCCTCCAAGTAGATTCACAGGGAGGTGTCTATACCAGGAAACGGTCATCAAATCAGGAAGGGGACCAGCATTAATTGGCACGGTGAAGGCGACTTTTTGAAAGCGACCCTCTACCCCAATCAGCTAATATATCAGAGGAGATCTGGACCCCCGGAGGGGGGACTTGGCTGAAATCACGATGTGGCCCCCCCCAGGTCCCCCATAAAATTTTTAGGGTGTCCAGCGCAGGGAAAGTGATAACCCCCCACGTGGTTTATCACTAAAAGAGAAGTGGGGACTGGCTGGCCTAACCTTCATGGGGGCCCTCATGGTTTCGGATCGACCATCCGATTTTTACATTCGATATCCCAGGAGGTTTGGGGGGTACGGACCCGAATCAGTTTAAAATGCCGGGGTTTATTGCAGCGACAGAAACTGGGGTTCTCTGGGGCCCCGGGGGGTTCGTGGGGGCCTCTATGGTGGGTGGTGGTACCAGGGAGCTGGGTCACCAATCATCACCGGGCTTCACCCCCCTTTTTGTATTTTTTTTATCTTTCCCGCCTTTGCAATCCTTTTTGGAAACCCTTTACTACGATAGAGCTTCCCTTTACTCTGAGCCGTACAATCTGGTCGGTGCGCAGAAAAGATTCTAAGGGTTTTTTCCAGGCCATCAATCAAACTCTGACCCAAAAGGGGCATTTTTCTTATTGGTTGAGGAAAATTAGGTCTTTGTACTGCTGCAACAAAACGAGCAGCAAATGTGTCTAGGCCTCCCCGCTTCTTGTTGGACATCCTGCAAAGTGGAATTGATCCCAGGGGTTTTGGGGGCCCCTTTTTAAGTTGTTTGCAAAATTGGGGGCCGACTCGAAGGAGTAATGTCTATTCCGTGGTTCCAGATATTCTGGTGGGGAGGGAGGGATTCATCAGATTTTGACCACACTAAGGGATCTAATCCCTTCCCGTTGGCTCCATATATCTCCCGGTCTGTGTCAGTTTTCCATATTTGATGGGGGAAATTTATGGGGCAGGGAATTTGTTTACCAAAGGGGCTATCTGTACTGGGTAAGGGCACATATGGATCGGCCCTTTTTTGGGGATCCCCCCGGTACAGGGGCGGCTGATCTTTGGGGTCTTCAGGACTGGCTGGCTTCCAGGGCAGAGGATGGAGGAAGGGGGTGTGGTTTTTTCCGTGGGAAAATCCCAATGCCCACCTGTTTTACCACAATCCCGTGGGCCCGGTTTTTCGGACACCAATCTTTTACTTTAAACAACATCATGGCCTTCAGGATATATTGCATAATAGCATTAAATGCAGTTGACACATTCTAGAATGGGGGATCCAAAGATACCCCGGGTGAAACCAAAGGAGTGAGATGGGAAATTTTGGCATGCGTCTGGGTGACCCTGCTGGCGGTGCTAAGGGCATTCCAGATGGCTGATCGAAGGAAAACTCTACATTCTTTTCTGGGTTTTTGCTGCTATAGGGGCCCTTCGGTGTGTTATTTGGACTTCCATGGCAACTCCCCCCGCTCCCGGGAACCATGCGGAGCCCCTTCTAAAGGGCCCTTTTTTTTATGAATCGGGCAATTCCCCCTGGAGGGGGCCCCACCCTTCCCCAATGAGTTTTGAGCCAATCCTCCAAGTTAGTTAACGGGTGTTTGTGGACCACTATCGCCCCACTTTTTTGGGTGAGGATGTCCCTACCCACATTTTAACAGACTTGTTCACTTTGGGGGGATACTGAAAATTTTTGGACACTGGGGTTCCCAGTTTCCCATTATCGATCTGTCTTCTTTTGGGGGGGCGGGTATACTAGTCCCCCTCCCAAAGCTTGGGGTTTTTAGGGAACCTTATTTTGGGGAGACGTCCCCCTGTCCAGTGCCGCCTTCCGAAGAGTTTGGGTGCACGGCTGGCGCCTGAACTCCCTGAGGGGATGTCCAGTCCCGCCCCCTAGGGGGAGATCTCGGGGCGACCTTTGGTCCCTCCCCCGGGTGAGTTTTGGCCCCGGGGGGAGGGTCCATCCTCTCTGATCCCAGGACGAAAATGCGGCCGGGGAGGGGGGTCTGTGCTCCCGGGCGGGCCACAGACGTAGGGGGCCCTGCCCGATCCTTCGGGGTGGGGGAGGGGGGACCCCTGATAGTACTGCCCCTGGGAGGGGACTAAAGGATATAGGGACCGGGGCAGGGGGGTTCGGCGTCGCCCCTGGGGGGTTTTGGGACGCCAAAGACTTAAAAATTTCCACCCAGTCCGGGTTTTGTTCTCCAATCATCACAGGTCCACCCCCTTTCCGGGACCATTCGGGGGGGCTATTATAGGGCGGTGGGCAGGCAAGGCGACCACTTGAATACCAAATTTCTCGGGCTTTTTTTATTTCCTTTCAACTTTCAGCGCTCTCGAACCTCCATACCCCCAACTTTAACATAACTTTTTTTCTGCAGTCCCTCGCAACCCAAAAAGGGCCTGAGCTATATCTAAACCCAAACCTTTATCAACAACTTGCCTCGATACTCTTTATAATTTCCCCGCCACTTGAGGTTGGGCGTCCTCTCTGACAAACCCCCCAATTTGTACATTTCCTGCATATTTTCAATTTTTCCCTTCTTTTCCACAACTTTTCCTCAGCAGTCTCCGCCCTTTGGTAACTTTTTTCGTTTAAAAAAATGTTAAAATGATGATATCTTCTCTTTCCTCTATTTCTTGGTAAATACTACACAAAATGTGGCCACCACTTGTGCCCCCGGGGCACAAGGTCAGCGCGTGAACACTACAAAAAAAATAAAGTCCCCAAACCCAAAAACCAAAAGTCCCCTTTTACCGCTGTCACAGTAAATTACCTACTATAGACTGTCCATCCCGGATTCCCAATTTCCCCAAAATTCCCCTATTGAGCTTTAACTTTTAATCACCGCCCACGCAGGCTGCTAATCAGACCTGAGCCTTGTCCGTCTATAAAAAGGGAAAGAGTCCCCCATCTCTTTTGGACTGCCGAGGGCTATGTTACAATTGATACACAAACCATACCGGGGGGAAAGGCTCAGTGATTCAAAAATGACTCCGCCGTTTTTAAACCCCCGTCACTCATTCAGTGGGTTCGGGGGTGGAATATAAGGGCCTTTTTTCTTACAGTCACTTTATTATGACCACCCGAGTCAGACTGGGACAGCGGATTTCTAACCGAACAAAAACAAAGGGAAAAGGCAGTCCCAAAACATAGAATAGTTTCAACTTACCGTGAATCGTAAGGGGTGCAGTCCCCGATTTTATGTTATTGGGTTTTCACTCGGATCCCTTTGTCGGGTTCCGGGGGGGGGGATCTTTTTTACCCGCCCCACGTTGGGCGCCAAAATTTTCGGGGCGTAAAGCGAAAAGAGGTCTCCCGTTCCCCTTCCGGTACCCAAAAACAATTCGAGTGCAGGGCCGCCAATGAAAGAAAAATCAGACATGTTGTTTGGTTATTCTTATCCATCACTATTACTTTATTCGCGCGGCACACATTTTATGTGATAAAAAAGGGCGTGGGGGGCATGCCAGTGGGGGACAGTCCTAGGGAGGGGGTTGGGGGTAAAGTTCTTTATTGGTTCAAAGTATCGCCGGGAGATGAAGTTTCTGGTTGTATCAGCCCAAAGCTTCTTAGGAAAAAGTATCGAAAATCTTTTCTTGTTGAAGGATGTGTATGTGAATCGCTGTTATCTTGAATGCCCAATACTGCACATCTGCCCCAAATGGAATATGGATATCTGTATGGGCTTATAAGGAGGGAAAAATTTGGGATTTTTCTTATAAACAAACTTTTGCTTTTTGATCACACATGTACACATATTAGATTAACCCTCCAGTTCGAAGGGGGAAATAACAGCAACTTATAAAGAAATAAAGAAATTAATACCTTAATGTGCTCAACAAGGGAAACGTGTTTTTTTGAGTAAATCAACAGTGACACAAAAGATTTTAAAGAACTAAGAGTATGACGTTTGACCTTATATCCACTTTCCCAACGTTTTTTGCATGTAGAGGAACATAAAACAGCCAAATTTGGACCATGGAAATGGGAATGGCCATTGAAAATTTTTTTCATGGGCCCCTTTTGAAGGACAACATCAGCACAAATTTACTTTAAACCCCAAAGCATCAATGCCATAGCAAAAATATACTGTATAAACACAAATGAATGGAATGTAACAGTTAAAAAAATTTAAAAAAAGACAACCAAAACGTGCGTCATTTAGTCCAAAAACATTGACCCCCATTATTTTTTTCCCCTTCTTGATGTAATCGATGTGAATTTGTCAGTTTATCAATGCTTTCCATGTTCAATACCCGCAAATTGGAGCACTTTCTGATAAAAAACAGAGCAAAAGGGGTAATTTGTTTTGATGAGCGAAAAAATTATCTAATGGGGGCTAAAAGCCCCATTTAAAAAGGGGTTTTTGCCTTAAATAGAAATAATAATCCACCACTAATTTCCCAAAGGGCACAACAAAAAAGCTTGAAACCCTTTTTTTTTTCATCATTACGAAAAAAATAGAATACAAAACCCTGAGAAACGGGGAAACCCGGGTTATTTCCATGGGGGTGTTTTTCACCCCAATGTTCATAAAAAAAATGGCCTTTTAGGGCCAGTTTTGGGGTTTCATTTACTGAATAACTATTTTTTTGTTTGGGGCTAGGTGTCCGTTTTTTGTAAACATTTTTTCCTATCTGAAAAAATTTTTAAAATTTTTTTGGGGCATCCTTATTTTCAGGAAGATAAAAATTAGCCTGTACTCGTTTTAGAAAGCTTTTTAAAACCAAAAACAAAAAAAGTTATAAAAAAATTGAGACGTCAGCCAATTATTACTAAAATTAAATTTGGGCGGGAAAGTCTATGAAAAAGCCTGTAGGGGATGTAAAAAACCCTTTTTTATCCCGGGATATTAAAACAACTTGGAGATTGAATTTGGCAGATTTTAATGAATGCATGTAGAGGTGAAGATTACATTGAGTTTGTTTGTGACGCTTTAGTGTTTATGCTATCCCATAACATCTTTTAGCTCAGTGATACATGGACATGGGTACGTCCATCCCATTTTAACCCTTTTAAAAAAAATTTTCTTGGGATATATTTTAAGGGGGAATATATTTACTTTTAATGAAATCCTGGGTTTGGGAAAAAATATCAGTTTTTTTTTTGAGATATATTTATTGGCGTCTTCATTCTCTGGGCAAAACTTTTTGATTTGTCTTTAATGAAGTGAATACCAAGAATATAAAATTCACCTCCAAAACTTAGAGAAACTAAAATTGAATATTGGCACAAATTTTATTTTTTTTTTTTTTAACAACATAGAGTTCAGTGCGATTCAAAATGACCCCCAAAAGGGCAGTTTTTATTTACCAATTCGGTAAATGGGGCTTAAAAAGAACAGGTACAAATTTTTTTCACTTTTGGGTTTTTTTGGAAGTCAAAAAAGCAACAAAAAAACTTCTTCATTTTCTCCCCATCTCATAGAAAAAAAAAATCCCTTTGTTCACCTGAGAAGGATCAATAGTGATCCTAATCAATTCCTCCAACAAGCCTCTAAACAGATTTTCTGCAGAGAGGTTATCCTGACTGCAACAAATTAAAAAAAAGAATATACTTCTAGTATACTTCTAGTATAAAAACTAAAAGCAAGGCGGTTGTATTTTCTTCAGACCCGCCTCAAACCCAAAATTTTGGGTTTCTGCTCCCGGGGGCCAGGGTTCGGGATGGTTTGGGGGACCCGGGGGGTTTAAATTTCTGGGAGGGGGTGGCGATGACCCCCTGGGTTTTGGTTTCCCTGGTTTTTTGGGGCCAAAGACAAATACCGGTAGGTTGGGGGGATCCTAAAAAATAGTTTTTTAAAAAACAAAAGGCCCCAAAGCTGAAAGGGGAAGGGGCCTCCCAAAGGTTTTTGTTCTCCCGGGAAAACTGCCGGTGCCATGGGGCAAATCAGGAAAGGACAGCGGAAGATCAGGGTGTTAAATGCTAGGTGAAGTCTTGGTGTAGGACAGAGGGGTTTGGGTTCTTAGAGCATGGCGTGATTTTTCATTGGGGTACAACTCTGTTTTCTACAGATAAATTGCACTTGAAAAAAACGGAAGTGGGGGTTGCTGTGCTGGGGAAGAATTCTAGAAGGGGGGGGGAGTATTTAAACTAGGGATGAGGAGGGAGAACAAATATAGGAAAATGAAGGAGTTGATAGGTTGAGAGTGGGCAGACTTATCAGGGGTGGAAAAGCGGGATTGGGGGGGGTGGTGTAGGACCTGTGGATAGGAGATCCCATGTGTTGCCAAACCAGCATTGAAGATATAGGTACCCACAATATCTCATGGAATCTCATGCTATCTATAATTGTGTTAAGAAATTAATAACATGCTGTCCACTAAAGGTATAATGTTTAATCCCATGCCATTATCTGAAGGGTAATGTATTATCCCATGCTCCATCTACCGAAGGGAGGGACGATGTTAAATTCAAAAGCCTCATCTGAATGGTAACGTTTGAATCCCATTGCTGTCTACCTGAACGGGTATGGTTTACGATCCCATGCGTCTAATGGGAACATGTTAGATACAATCCCTAAACCGTTGGACAGAAAGTGTAAACTGGAAGGGAACTTAACAAAAAAAAAAAAAACTATGGGGGGGGGGGGTCATATTCACAAATGCTAGAAAAGTCTTGCAACCAAAATGGGGGAACTTGAGGTGCTTGTTGTAGAGGAGTGATTGATGTGGTGGGGTATTGCTGAAACATGGCTGGACTCCTCGCCTGATTGGGCGGGTATCACTTCAAGTTTAAATCTATTTAGGAAAGACAAAGCGAACAGGAGGGAGAGAAGAGTGTGTCTGTATGTAAGGAGTAACTATGAAGGCAAATGTGAAAGAGTAATACAGGGTGGTGTAGCAATTTGATGTGGAAACATTGTGGGTGGAAATACAAGGGGGGAAATAATGCAGACCCCAATATTATTTTTGGTCGTAATCTATTGACCCCCGAACATCACTGAGGAGATAGAAGAAACAGATGATTAATCAAATGGTGCGGGCAAGCACAGGCAGGTACAGTTGATAATAATGGGTGACTTTAATTCTCCAGGCATTGACTGGGGTCAGATTCTCGCCTCAACTGAAATGGGAAGGAAGTTCCTCAATCTGTTAGAGGATATTTTATGGGGCTGTTTGTGTGGAACCAAATTGAAGTGATGCTCTGTTGGATCTGTTCATTTTAACAAGCAGAACTAGTCGGAGCGGTTCACAGATCTGAAAAATCTTGCGTAACAGTGACCAAATATAATTCATTTTAGCGTATACTTGGAAAAAAGAAAAACAAGCGGGAAGGAAAAAAAAACATTTAAATTTAAAAGGCCAAATATTCCTTATTGAGGGATGCAATACAGACCTAGACTGGGAGCAGTATTAGCTAAATAGTGATATAGAAGCAAGTGGGGGAGCATTAAAATGATTACTTTGGGGGAATTTATTTGCAAATATATCCTATGGGTAACAGTATGGTGAACTAAAACTAAAATCCTACATGCTTCTACCTTCTGTTAAGAGGGCAAAAAACAATTAAAATAGGGCATTTAAAAAATATAAGTCAGAGGGGTCGGCCATCAGCCTTTGAAATTAATAGATGTGCTTAATAAATTCTGGTAAAAAAGTGATAATTAAAGCAGCTAAAATTCAAAATAGAAAGGGCAGGTGGCCAAGGAACAGCAAGACTAATCCCACGAAATTCTTTAAGATATAAATGCCAAAAAGCTCAAAGTCAGAGCAAGTAGGACCCTTTAAAACCTGTGATGGGGAGCTGGTCACTGGTGACAAGCGAAGGCAGAGGTACTAAATAGGTTCTTCAGCTCTCGTATATACTATTCAATTAAATAGTAGTTGATGGGGGTGGGCCAAGTGCAGATTGTAGGTGGTGGCACGTACTGTTAATACAATCATTCTTGCTATAAATTAATTGGCTCAGTGTAGAAAAATTCAAAGCCAACTTAAATTAAAACTGAATGTGAACAAGGTTCCAGGCCCTGAAGGAATTCACCAAAGAGTTCTTAAAAGAGCTCGCTCGGTGATCGGTGTGCCCCTGTACGTGATATTTTGTTATCCGGTGACTGTTATAGTACAAGGAGGGACTGGCGCAAGGCAATGTAGTTCCATCTTCAAAAAAGGTTCCAGTCTTTCCCAGGTAATTATAGACAGTAAGTTTAACATCTGTTGTGGGGAAAATGTTTGAGGGGCTCATAAGGGGACTTTATACGGAGTATGTTGAAAAAAACAATCATATAGTGAATTCACAGCATGAGATTAACTAAGTGACGTAGCTGCCAGACAATCTGTCTTCTATGAGGAGGTGAGTTAGAAGCTGGATAGCGGGCAGCTCTGTGGTTATTGTGTTTTAAACTTTGCAAAGGCATTTGACACCTGTACAGCCATAAGCGTTTGTTGGGTAAATTTCAAAAACCATTGGGTTAGAGATAATAGTGTGTAATTGGATTGAAAACTGGTGATGGATCGTACTCAGAAGTGTGGTGGTAAATGGACACCTACTCTGAGTGGTTCCCTGGTTGCTGAGGGGTGTCGAGGGTTCAGTATTCGGATCCTCTCTTTTTAATGTATTTATTAAGATTAGTGGAAGGGATCGATTGCACAGTTTCGAATTTTGCAGATGACACCAAGTATGCAGGTAGTGCAATTATGGAACGATGCTCATAAAATTGCAAGCAGACTGGACACACTGTGAGTGCTTGGGCATCCACTGGCAAATGGGGGTTCAATGTGGCATAAATGTAAGGTTTGCATCTGGGGAGAAAATAACTCTACAGGATATATGTCTAGGGGGGAGAAAAACTGGGAGCATCGATTGTTGAGAGAACTGGGGTTCTTGTAGAATCATGACTACAGAACAGCATGCAAATGTCAATCCAGTTGCCTCTAGGGCAAGTAAGGATATTGGCGTGTTATTAAAAAAGAGGCATGGACTCGGGGACAAGGATGTAATTCTACCGCTGTACAAAGCATTGGTGCGTCCTCACTTAGAATATGCTGTTCAGTTCTGGGCCCCAGTTTATAGAAGTGATGTAATGGAGCTAGAGAGAGCTACAAAGAGAGCAACAAAACTTAAAGAAGGGGAATGGAGCATTTAGTTATGAGGAGAGGTTAGTAGAATTGAACTTATTAGATTGAGAAATGATGGCTTCGGGGGACATGATTAATTTATATAAATATATCAATGGTCGAGCCTACAAAAGTATGGGGAAAAAATTAGTTCAAGTGAAGCCCACTCACAAAGAAGACAAGGAGACATTCCCTTCGCTTAGAGAAAAAAGGATTCAATCACCAGAGGAGAAAAGCGATTTCACTGTAAGAACTTGTGAATCTTGGAAATAGGACTGCCTGAGGAGCTGGTCAAGGAGGAACTGTAGAGAGTTTCAAGAAAGGTTTAGATAACTACCTGGAAAAAGAATCTTAATGATATGTGTATGTAAAATTTGGATCTGGTGTGAGGCTATGGGGCGAGTGGGTTTATGGAGCAGTTGGTTCTTCCCCTTGGGGGGGTTTAGGGCAAAACCAGTGGGGAGGCTGGGTTTAAAAGTCCCTCTCTTCCCACCCCCACTTTTTCCCCCCTTTGGGTTGAAATTGATGGCATGTTTTTCCTTTAACCGTACTAAATGAAAACTATATGAAAACAAACTCAGTTTTGCTTATATTCTATTCTAAAACCAAGCAAGCAGCCATTGTTTTACTGGTTTATTGGACTGCGATTCTTTTTTTTTAATTCACTGTTGTCAAAAATGAGGAAAAACATCTGACCAAGACCTGACTAAATACCTATTATGAAAGTTATGTTCACCTTTGAGCTTTGACTTCTATTTAAAATGGCAGCAAGAATGCTTTATACTAGGATCTAGTATGACCCCCAATTCCAAACAACCTTTAAGTTTTTGGGGGTAAAATTGTGCTGCATGCTGCACTATTTTCCAATCAAATGTAAAAATTTTAAAACCCCCTTCCGCGAAGCCTATTTTTTTTTTTTTATCATGTTCGTTTTCCCTCCATGCCTTCTCAGAACCATAATTTTTAACTTTGACATCTAGATAGACCTAGGATGGCTTTTATTTTTGGGGAAAAGTGTACTTTCAAATTTGGTTCATTAAACTAACTAGAAATATCGAAAACATTTCCGATTTAAATACAAAAGGAATGTTGTGAAAGGACCTGAAGCGAGCAGTTTATGGAAGGAACATAACGTAACAGAATTGAAGCTCCTTGTACATAAAAAAAATTATGGGGTAATTTTACCCCATACGGATGTGCAGGAATAATCAACAATTACTGGAATTTAGTTTGGGAAAGGGGGTTTGCCAGATAGAAACAAAGGGTTCAAGATTGTAATAGTGGATAATTTTCCCAATAAACAAAAGACAAGTTTAAAATTTTTTTATTATTTGTTTGTTTTTTTTCTTTTATTTTTTTAGGCTTTTGGAAATCAAAGAGTTTTTAATTTTAAATTGTGAAAAAATTTCGGTTTTCTTATTTTGTCACCTGAAGCATACTGGATGTGAACAAAGCCTGACTTAGTAAGAATCCGGTAACTGCTATTGGGACGCACATGAGCTGAACTACTGGCTAAAACCAGACTATATCTAGTTAACTACAAATAAATTTGCACATATTGAAAACAATTTATTTTTATTAAAACAAGATTAAAAATATATCTATAAAATATACACAAAAGTATGGGCAAAAATACACAAGTGGGGGGCTTGGCCTGCCATGCTGCTGGACAGAAGCACATAGAGGAGCAGCTCCGGGGCACTGAGCTGAATTGGGGCTAAAACCCTTCAAGATGGGACCAAAACGCAGCAAAAAGCAGGGCAAAGCCTCCTCCGAGCATGGGGAGGATAGTGTGCCCATATCTAATTTCTTTGCACATCTTGCTGAGCTTCCCCGCCCAATTGAGGAGTCAGTCCCCGGGGAAGGGGGCCATTTTTTTTGGGGCGACGGAGGGGGGGGACTCCGCCCCAGCAAATGGAGCTGAGAGGCGCCGAAAGCCCTTACGGCTCTGACACAGCAAGATAGAGCGCAGTCCCGTCGCAGCACCGTGATCGCTGGTGAGGAAAGAAGGAGCCGGAGGCAGAAGCAGGCGACAGTGGAGGGCTGAGGGGAAAGCTCCGGTTACCAGGCGCCGCAGTGAGCTGTGCGCGCGGCCCCTGCAACACAGCACACCGTACGGAGGCTCGGCACCGGCTGCATCAACGGCCCCGGGACCTAGGACGCCAGGTGCCCACTCCCTGAAGGCAGTTCAGGTGGGTCTAGCTGGTGCAGGGTCACAAGGGCAGGATAGAGGACGTATGACACCTGTGCAGCACCAAGTGGGCACTATATTGGACCTGTCCATTACAGATATTGCCCATGAGACGTTCAGGAGGGATGATACCCCTAATGTTACTGCTGCTGTCACCATTTTGGAGCCCTTAGAGGGTGACAGACTGAGCCCTGCATTGCTGTATTCCCAGGACTCTTCGGGCTCGTCCTCCCAGACAGGTGCCGCGCAAAACCGTACAGCTGTATGGACACCTGCGGGAGACCCTGATATGGAGCCCTTCCCAAATACCTCGATGGGTGAAGATCTGCATACGCCAGTTCCACAGGGCCCTATCCATCTTGCTACGCACATTCCAGCGGCAGAAGCTTTAATAACCATCCAAAGACATCCATAAATAAAGGCTATACTTTCCCTTTTGCCCGCGAAATGAGACCAGTCGGCTTTAGCACAAGATCTTACAATCGCATGGCGTAGAGAGCTTTAACCTTTTAAATTGGATGTTGTCACACTGAAAAATAAAGTGGCTTCATTAGAGGAGCAGCAAGATGTTGTGCACCAAAAACTCGCCAGTATGCAAGCTTCCATAGATGCCCAGAAAAACCTCCACCAGAATCTCATTGATCACATGGACGATCTTGAAAATCGTAACAGGAGGAATAATGTTAGGATCCGCGGTATTCCAGAGTCCATTAAGTCGCAAGATCTACCCCTAACCCTAGCAAAAATCTTCAATGATCTCTTAGGAAAAGACCCGGCGGAGCATATTGAGATTGATAGGGCACATAGAGCTTTAAGACCTCCAAGCGTAGATGACTCCAGACCAAGAGACGTTATTTGTCGCATTCACTATTTCTCGATCAAAGAGGCGATAATGCAGAAGGCGAGACGTGCCCCCTCGATCTCCTGTGAAGGCGTAAAAATTTCTCTCTTTCCAGACCTCTCAAGACGAACATTGAGACTTAGAGCTACTCTGAAGCCACTGCTGTCGATTTTGCAATCTCAGGGTATCCCGTACCGTTGGGGTTTTCCTTTTTCCTTGCAAGTACGACGGGGTGAAGAG
Source organism: Phyllomedusa bahiana (assembly GCA_025379985.1). Classification (NCBI taxonomy): domain Eukaryota; kingdom Metazoa; phylum Chordata; class Amphibia; order Anura; family Hylidae; genus Phyllomedusa; species Phyllomedusa bahiana. The sequence continues at coordinate 41,637 of JAODAL010020410.1, read as the reverse complement.
ACTCTCATGGTCAGATCTCCTACAGATCTTCCATCCTTCTTGGCTGCGCTGGACATCCCTCCTATCCCACTGCCAGAGTGGGCTGCAAAGTTTATTTCTCCTCCTCTAGGTCGTGGCGGGGGGGCACTGAGAGCTCCCCCAAACACTGGGGCTCACAGAGGAGGCCGCTGCCACAACGAGAACACAGGCCTTTCCGAAAAGCACCGGGTAGAGAAGAGCTGAGAAGCCCAATGAGAAGTAGCCCAAGTGTCAACTGAGTGTGAGCTGTTTTGTAATTGTGTTCCTTTTCTCTCTATTGGTTGTTAGGTACAAATGTACCTAGTACCATGGTGGTCCTCCCTCATGTGAGATCTTGCCAGTCATCCATCTCCGGTCCGTTCTCACCCCCCCTGCTTTTTTTTGCTTTTCTTTTTTGCTTCTCTGTCGTCTTTCCCTCCGGTCTCTTGGATGGTGGGCTTCTTCTCCTTGCATTTCTGTAACCCCACCAGATTTCACACCTTTTGTAAATGCAACTCTAGGTGCCCCAGTGCACCTTGGTGTACTGAGCCTCTTAGAGACATATGATTGTCCTGTTAGTTTGGATTAATGTGTCTTTCGTTGCTGAGATGTTATCTGACATGTTCGCTGGCAGTTATGACCCCCAAATAGGTTTGGACAGCAGCGCGTCTAGCTGGTCCTCCGCAGTTTTGATGCTGCACACTTTAGAGCTCATGCCATTGGAGTTTGCTGAGGGATCGTCAGTTGGTCCCCATTGGGTTCTGTATGTTACCTTGTTCTTTTCTTGTCGACCTGGAGAATTTTGATATATGGAGAGGGCCCCCAACGTGACTTTAGATGATCGTTTATTGTTTATGCCATGACATCCATTAGAATTACCTCCTTCAATGTGAAGGGGTTAAATGTCCCGGAAAAGAGATCGCAGATATTGTATGGAATGCATAAGTTGCGTTCTCACATCCTGTGTCTACAGGAGACGCACTTTAGTACTAAACACCTACCCGCTCTGAAAAACAAATACTACCCTGTCTGGTGCCACAGTAGTAACATGGAAGCAAAAACAAAAGGAGTGGCAGTTCTTTTCCACAAATCTTTACTGCATCAGATTTTAGATATTAAGCAAGATCCAGATGCACGGTTCATCTTTGTGAGGTGCAGCATACAGGGATCCCCCTACACAATAGCAAATGTTTACGCTCCTAATCAGGGTCAGTTGTCCTTTATCACTAAGGTTTTGGATGAACTGACCCTGTTTGCACAGGGTGAAATTATCTTGTGTGGAGACTTCAATGTTGCTTTGCACCCTCAGGTAGACACATCATCAGGCAATGCCACGATTCCACTGAACAAATTAAATAAAACCAAAAAGCTTGTACATGGAATGCAATTGTGTGACGTATGGCGCATTATGCACCCTGAGGGAAGGGATTACACATATTACTCTCCCCCGCATAAGACGTATAGTCGCATTGACTATATTTTCCTTCAGCACTCCCTGCTCCCGTCCGTCAAAAAGACTGCCATAGACAATATCTTACATTCAGACCATGCCCCAGTGCATTGTCTCCTAAACATGCCTAATGCCGCCCGAAGGTCCTTTTCGTGGAAATTAAACGAGACGCTACTTCATGATGCCCTATGCAATGCTGAGCTAAAACAAACCTCTCAACATTTTGTGTCAGATCATGCGACAGATACCACTCTCCCTCACTTCAAATGGGAATCCCTGAAATGTGTGCTTAGCGGTGTGCACACCTTGGAGTTTAGACATAAGCAGGGCGGAGACAAAGTCATCTATACAGAGCTGACGCAAGCTAAACATGAAATCTGGAAAGTGTTGGAACAAAAAAATAAGCGGTATAAGCAACTCTGTGCCCATTCTTTCTATGAATGGAGTAATAAACCGAGTAGAATGCTGGCAAGGGCGCTGAGGGATAAACGCGCGTCTTTGTTTGTTTCCTCGATACGGACCAAATCAGGGAAAACTGTGCATCTTACACCTGAAATTTTAGAGGCGTTTCGTGCATATTATCAGGAATTGTATAGCCTCCCTGCATCTGCTTCCCACACGCATCCAACAGATCTGGCTAGTTATCTTGAAAACACAGCCCCCCCTCACCTGGCGGCAGACAGACTGGCCCTGCTGGAGACCCCTTTTTCTCTTGAAGAACTGGAGTCTTCTATAATATCTCTCCCGTCCGGCAAGAGTCCGGGTTTCGACGGTTATACTGCAAAATTCTATAAAATGTTTTGCGAGGAGCTTTCGGGCGCGTTGCTGGACTCTTTTACTTCTTCATCTTTCTATAGCCGTCCTCCACCGCAATTTCTGCATGCCCACATCACGGTCATCCCCAAAGAGGGTAAAGACCCTCTCTCCTGCGCTAGCTATAGACCAATTTAATTATTGAACACAGATGCGAAACATTTTGCTAAGCTCCTGGCTTTGCGCTCTAACTCCATCCTAGAGGATCTTGTGGATTTGGATCAAGTGGGCTTTGTGCCCTCACGGGAAGCCTGAGATAACACTCTAAAAACCTTTTCGATAATCCAATGGGCAAGAGCAGGAAGGGGGCCCTGTATGCTGTTATCTCTTGATGCCGAGAAGGCATTTGATAGAGTAGATTGGTCCTTCTTGCAAGCTGTGCTGGTGAAGATAGGATTGAGTCCTCTGATGATACAGAGAGTTATGACCTTGTATCATGAGCCCAGTGCCCAAATCCGCATAAATGGCTACCTATTATCTCCGGTTTTCATACGAAATGGCACCAATTTTGTACGTGTTAGTGATTGAGCACTTATTACGCGACATCAGAAATAACCCAGATATACAGGGGATAAGTGTGGGTGAGGTACAATACAAAAGTGCTGCGTATGCAGATGATCTCCTCCTATATATTACCCAGCCCCTTACCTCACTGCCCAATCTGATGTCTTCTTTGCGTGCGTTTGGCGCAATATCTAATTTTAAAATAAATTAGTCTAAATCTGTCGCACTAAATATTAATTTGGAGGAGACCACAATGGCTGTCCTGAGAAACGAATTCCCATTTGTTTGGGCCAGAGGCACCTTCAAATATTTGGGGATTCCCATCCCCTCAAATCTTCAGGAAACAGTGGATCTTAACTTTGCCCCTCTTTTGAGCCTGCTCACTGCAGATTTGGCCCGCTGGAATGCTAAAGATTTCTCGTGGCTAGGCCGCATCAACATTATCAAAATGAACATACTACCCTGTATTCTGTATCCGTTACAGACCATACCCTGCCTCCTGCCCAAGACCTTCTTCCAGACCATAGATAAATGCCTGCAACAGTTCATCTGGGCAGGGAAGAAGGCGCGAATTGCAAAAAAAAGTCCTCACCAGACCTAGGCAGGATGGAGGCCTGGCTCTACCAGATATTAAATCGTATTATATTGCTACTGTGGCGGCGCGATTTGTTGATCTTAACCAACATAACAGTTCGAAACTGTGGGTTCGGTTGGAAGAGAGTATCTATAGGACCCCTCTTTCGGGCCTCCCCTGGCTGGCCCAGCCTCTGTTGCCCTTGAAAGTAGTGCAACAGCTCCCTTGGGTTATGCAACAGACTTTATTAGCCTGGCGTAAATTTGGTGCCTCTTCGCGTCTATTCCCCTGGGTGTTCCTTTGATTCCGATCACGGGCAACCCCTCAATTAACCTAGCATGTCTCCCACCTGTGGCCCCTACGGGGACCTTTGGTAGACCTTTACGATTCACGGAGGTACCCTCTACCCGGGGTTTGAAGCCCTTGTCCGAGGCTTCAGAAGCTTTAGCCGCCTTCGTCTTGTCATGGTTCTGCTATATCCAGGTCTCGCACTACTATGCTACCAATAGATTGTTGTTAAATTTCCACAGCACACTAACCCCATTTGAGGAGATCTGTACTGGTGGTATCTCAAAGGACCACCTAATTTCCCAAATTTATGGCCTGATCATACAAGCCCTGTCGAGTGTTCAGCTAGCTTACCAGAATAGTTGGGCGAGGGAACTTGGGAGGACGATTTCCGAGGAAGATTGGCATAATGCCAATATTCTCTCCTGCAAATCCATCGTTTCCAGCAGACTGCAGGAACTTAATTACAAGGTACTCTCTAGGTGGTACAGAGTGCCCACTTTGCTACATACTTTGTTCCCTCGAGTTCCTGGTGACTGCTTTAGGTGTGGAGAGGCAGAAGGCTCCATGACTTACATCTGGTGGACATGTCCAGATTTGCATGACTTTTGGGATAAGGTTTTACAGGTTATAGAACTGGTAACGGGGATTCGGTTGCAAAAAGACCCGTTGGTAGTGTTAATGTATATTATTCCTTTACCGATGCATGTGCTTAAAGGCCACTTAATCATCTTTATGCTCAGTGCGGCCAAGTCCTTAATACCCCGCTTATGGAAGTCTGTGGAGAAGCCTTCTATGTCAGCGTGGTTTAAGGAGTTGCAATCTATTAAATGTATGGAAGAGATAAGAGCGGATCACAACCAAACAGTGGAAAAATATATAGCCACTTGGACGGAGTGGTCGGTCTTCTGTGGGTCTCCTGATTATTTCACCTTCCTTTGAGAAATAAAAGATATATTTTAGAGGGGTGAGGGGCAGGAGAGGTGTAACTTTTCAGTACCCCATTCAGTGTCTGTGTCCAGGGCTTGCTTTGCCTGTGGGCACTTTGTAGTCACTCTCCTATCTTTATGACACTGTTTTAGTCTCCTGAGGTCGACAAGTGTTATTTGTTATTTGGTTTGGTTTGAATTTCCGTAAATGGTACCAATTTAATCTCCAATGGCGATAGCCGAACGGGTTAGAAGAGTGGAGAAGTACATTACCATTTGCCTAGCTCCCATCCGACGCACCGTTAGATATATATATATACTGCATTGATTAACATGATATGTGGGATATTGGCTGTTTCTCTTGATCTCTCTACAGTTTTGAAGAAATGACTATGACTCAGACTTTATGGTATATTGTACACCAATATTATTTTTTTTTGCATGTAGTTTTAAAGATTGTATGCCAATTGACTGATGTGTACCATCTTGTTGTTTTTTCAATAAAACTTTTGAATATGAAAATAATACACAAGTACCATGAGTAGATTCAAAGTAACATCAAAATAAAATATAAATAACCATGATAGCAAAAAAATTATATACTCATGTAATAGTAAATCATTCAGAACATATATACCGGCAAAGTGCCAGTGCAATAAATAATATCCAATCCTGAGCAACCAAACAAATTTTAAAGAGTAACATAATGATATTAAAACTGAATTACACCTATGGTATTAATACCATAATTCACTGAATAATATAATGCATGAAAAACAATATTAGGTAATACTATTATTACCATTGGTGTGGAAACCACCTTGACATAATTGGGTAATATTTACTGCACTGGCACTTTGACGTTATATATGTTCTGAATGATTTACTATTACATGTGTATATCATTGTTTGCTATCATGGTAATTTATATTTTATTTTGATGTTACTTTACATCTACTCATGGTACGTATGTATTTTTGCACATAGTTGTTAGTTTGCATTTTAAGACCTTTCCACTTTTGTGTATATTTTATAGACCTATTTTTAATCTTATATCAATAAAAATGAATTGTTTTCAATATGTGTAACTTTATCTGTGGTTAATGGGACATTTTTATTTTTCGGTTCAATTAGTTTATGTTGTTCAGTGCAGAGGTTGGTGTTTTTGTTGTGATTTATCAACTTCTGTTTTGGGTTCTCTGACACCAGACAACGTAACATTCTTCAAGAAGAGTGTGTGTGGATTACAGAGACTTCTTTTTTAAAATATTTTATTAACTACAAAATTAAGAAAACAGAGAAAATTGAGAACATTGCCTCCAAATACAAAGCTAATCTAATAAATACCAACTGCCCTGTATCCATACTTAACCTCTTCTTAAATCCATGGGGCATAAGACCTGTCAATGCCTACTTTCTCCAACAGCCTTGTATCCATACTTACCCCGCCTTTAGATCCATAGGGCATACCTGCTAATACCTACATTCTCTAAACTGAAGGCCTGAAGTTTCTTTATTAAAATGTTTTTTTCTTTTAATTTGTTTTAACCAATAATTAATTTTTCGATAACACACATTAAGTGTGCAAGTGTAGACAGAAACCCAGTACAACGATATCCATTGAATCACATGACCATTTCCAGAATGCACAGCCATACATTGTAAGGCTATCTCCAAGCGGTTACCTTTGTGAGATCTTTATAAAGCTCTGGGTACAGCAGAGCCATTTCAGGCTTCACATCTTGATCCAGTACTAATGAAAAGACTGGAAACATTGTATAGATGGTTGCATACCTTGGAGAAAATAAAGAATAATTAATAACTACTTGCTTTAATTGTAAAATAACATAACTAATCAGTTTACATAGCTGTGTTTGCAGGGGTTTTAAGTCAACTGCAATTTTATTGAAATACAGTATGGGGAAACCTTGAACTCAAAGGGATCTGTTCCTATATATGCTACACAATTTCAAGGGATTGTGAAAGAACTACACCATAAATGTGCCGTCTGTGTAGGCGATCATGGTTTTTATCACCGCAAGGGATGAATTCTGCTAAACAGAAGAATTTTTTTTTACAAAGCATTTAAAAATAAATAAAAATATAAAAACGAAGTTTTGGAACTAAACTCTACTATATAGCATGAGTGATAATTTTTTTAATTAAAAACGTGTTTAAAAAAAGTGCTGGACAACTTTTTTTCTGTTTCTTATTTACAAGTTTTACTATGGCTGGTACATGTATTTAAGAGGCTATGAGACTAAAATATCTGCAATAGCCATAGCCACAAGAACAATAAAATATAGAGCGCATCAAGGAATACGAGGCCTCTAAGCAGCTCATACAACATGGTGTATCTGTGAAACACAGGAGCCCTGCTGAGAAGGCAGCAAGGAGAACTGTGAGGGGGTAAGTTACAATTTATGAATTACCACATTTCTCCAACATCCTTGATGAGATACAATTACTACACAAACATGTACGGCAAATGATTATTTCACGACTCTTCCATCAGTAGTTCACATGCCTGTTACTTGGCTACTTCATCATTACTGTCAATGAGAAAACCACCATGTACCTGGTGTGGATACAAAGCTGAATAGAACCCCTCCAGTGTCAATTACTTTCATTTGCCCGAAAATATCTGTTGTTTTTTTCAAGGACATTATTTTTTGCTCCCTCACCATGTTAACTATTAGTGCATGAATAATATGGGAAAAACTAATTATAACATTTTCCTTTAGACATAATTAAAAGGCAACCAACTGATCTTGGCCCTGATGTAATCAAACAAAAATAGTTTTGTTACCAAGTTGTCACCAACTAAATACTAGCTTTAACTTACCCTACCATTAGGAATCCCTGGTACAAAGGAACAGATGCGAAATAGAAGACTGAGGAAAACACAGCCTTAAAAGGAAACAAATGAAAAATGAGTAAATTTATTATTTGTAACATTGGGTGACAGGCTGTCACCTAAATAATATTTGAAGAGATGGTCAATGCTTGAAATGATAATGAATTGAACATGATATACAAGCAGTGTGAAGAAAGCTACCGCTTATGCACACTAGTAAAGAACCACAATGCTGTGACTTTCACTAGAGACATGGGGGAAGATTTATCCTGGTTGGTGTAAATATACACACAAAGTAAGCAATGTCTTTCAGAAATTTGGAGATTTTAGAACGCCTCTTAGCATTGTCTCTTTTAACATTTGGTAAAAATAAATAGATTTAGAGCATGCCATGTACTTCACTTTATTATGCATCATTTACAATATACTGGGTGCATTTGCCTAGTTTATCATCTCCACCATGTCTATTCCATGTGCAGGGTCACGTTTTATTCTATACAAGATTGGTATGAGAGTTTACATATTAGACATAACAGCATCTTAGTTAGCTATGAGCAGTGGATGGATTCAGGTTGCTATGGATATAGGTTGGGTTGGTTCACCCGGACCAAAATTTTGTCACAAATTGCAAAAAACAAAACAAAACAGGCAACCAACTGACAGCTTACGAGTCAGACTTGAAAAATGGAGTGTATATCATTCTGAATGGTACAATTCCTTTTTCAAGTTAGTGTTATGAGCAGGAAAGCAAGGAACAACCAATATCATTAACAAAAGTGTTAAGACTTTCAGGTACTAAATCTTACAAGGGAAAATTAGTATAACCTTTATAGCTGCATGTTTACAGATGTAGCAGAGCTCAGTACATTTAAAATTATGTATTTCTAAGGATTTCAGGAAAACCTACTATATGATCATGGGGAATAAAGGTTAAAGGGACATTCCCATTTTATTGATTAGCTTTAAACATGTAGGCAAAGGTAAGTAAAAATTATTACCAAATAAATTGATGTTCTGATTTTGCTTCCATTCAGAGCTAGAGCAGTTGTTATCTCCTGCTTGTGTACACATGGTTCCCTAGGTTACCGACCATCTGTCTCTGCTCTAAAAGGCTATAGAGTCCTGGCCAGGAAGGTGATGTCGATTCCTGCTGTGTATAATCTGTAGCACAGGGGCTAATTAATGTCTCTTACTGACAAAATGTAAACCTTTACAGCTCTGTAGTCTTCTGAGCTGCTGTTTAGACCCCTCCATCACCAATGTCCCTCTAAGAGGCTCAGTTGATATGCGAATCACTGCTGTAGATCCACCCACAGCCTGACCAGGAAGTGTGAACCTGTAGCTGGTTTTGAAGAGCACTTCTGTGAAACAGCCTGATAAGAAAACCCCTCTAAGTGACAAATCTAACTCTACCTCATCGGCACCATATTAGGTAAAGAGAAGTATGGACATCTATTGATAATAAAGGACAGACTTCCTGTTCCTCAGCCTTTGTAGGAAAATCTGTAATCTTTACAATCATAAAAATAGTGGCCATAACTAATTTGCAATTCAAAAGGATGTTTCAGGTTTTTGTAAATTAACAGTTAAAGGGGTTGTCTCACTACAAGGATTGCTTTTTATGTTAAAGATCTTGCAAAAACAAGTCACTTTGCAATATATGTCCATTAACAGTGTCCTACCTATTCCTAGATATCCCCTCTTGTATGGGCTGCATCAGCTCCTCAGGTCGCTATAGCTACAGACCTGTTCAGTCTCTCATGATAGGCTGCCAGCACTGGTTGCTATAGCTACAGACCTGGCTTCTACTGCAGCCTAGTAGAAGCCAGTAAACACTCCCCTGAATTCAAAATGAACCAAGAAAACAGGACGAATCAATGTAGTGAGACAACCCCTTTAATGAGGGTGAGGAAAAATAGAGAAAAAAAAGGCATTCTTACCTCCTGGTCCACTACCGCTGTATTTCCGTAGTGCCCCCGGATCTGCTCCTCTTCACTTCTTGCGCCATGAGCTGCCCGACAGCAGAGGTTCGCACCCCGTTTACTCATTATGGAGTGCAAGCCTCTGTCGATGGGTGGCACATAGCACAGCAGTTGAGGGAAATTGATTCCAGGAACACTACAGAACAGCAGGAAGTATGCCTTTTAACTCTATTTTCCCCACCTTTGCTCCAATACCCGTTTAAAAAAAACTGGAACACCTCTTTATCTTATAATTGGTGCATTGTCTAGAATATTATGAAACCTCTGAACCAATTGTGGAGATGTTATTATTTGCAATGTGTTATATTTTTAAATCTAACGCTTTTCTACTCATTTTGCGATAAACTAGCTAATATATCAGGATACTGCCATATGTATGTTTTATTAATATATCATTCGCTGCTCCTGATTAAAAGAACAGGGCAGACACCAGGAATTCTAATGCCCAATTTGTTTCCCTGTCAACAAAGTATTCCCTACAGTTTCTCTAGGGAGTGTAGGATACAGAATGTCATAAAGCCGTTCGTACTATGCAAAAAAATAATAGAAACACTTATCCTGGGCCCCAATGCAAAAAGTGATATGCGGCCTCCAAGCTACCATGTGTTATTTATAATACTGGTGTCTTCCTATATGGCAGGAGGTCTTTTGGGCCCCCTCAGGCTGCAGGGCCCGGTAGCAACTGCTACCTCTGCACCTCCTATAGATACGCCGCAGCCAGCACATGCTAACACAGATGCAAACTTTTGTGGCTGCAGTGCAGAAAGCAAACTAACACAACAGTGAATTTATGGAACCTTTTTAACTTTATTACAGCTATCTTTCCTTAATGTATACAACTGAGGTTTTTAGTACACATTTTGATCAAATTGGGTATGTCACCTACCATGTCAGGTTAAACACTTACGGTGGGTCTTTATCTACAAATCTGCCTCTCCTGAAGCCTAGATGGAGGCAGTCACTCTTCCAAACACACTTTGCAAAAAAAAAGAGGCTAATTTTGTTGGTGAATTTTGTCTTTTTTTGTATAATGCTTTTGGAGGAGTGGCTGCCTCACTCTAGGCTGTGCACTCCTCCCATCTGCCTTGGGTCATTTTAAACAGCGTGATTGGTGTCTATTGCTCTGAATGAATTGGCAGTGCTGGTACCAGAAAAGACTTATCTAGAGATAGAGTCAAACCTGACGATTTACTGTTGACATGGTAGGCAGGCACAATTTGATCAAAAGGTGCACGAAAAAATGTTTTTTCTACATATAAGGAAACACAGAAGTAATGCAAGTAAAAATGTTCCATGTTTGTATGGGTTTTAGCGCCTGCTGAGTGCCGATTTCTTTTTGTTGTGTTATAATACAGTTTGTTGCCTGGTGATGGGCTGTAGGAAAGCAAAACATCATTTTCTGTGCCAGCAGCTTCCCACCCACGATACAACAGATGCTATTCAGCTAATGAAAGTATAACAGGAAATACTGTTTACCTACTACTGTATACTACATATGCTCACATTTTTATCCAATATAAGTTACCTGCATAGTGGAAATAATAAGGCCTCTGTGGATGACAAATTGCCCCAATGCCGCTGATCTTTTATAGCTGTTTCGACCATGCACCATTAGTAATCTGCCAATGTGTTTAAACTGGGTTATAGAAAAGTCAGCTGCAAGAGAAGCTTGTTTCCCCTCCTAAGCAGAAAAATAAAAAAATAAGTGCTGCAGATATAAACAAACATATTAAAATTTGAAAGCTCAGTATCTCAAGGTTGCTTTCCCTTTCCCCTCATTCCAAGCGGAGCCCAAGGCAAATAATACAGGCTGAGGTCAATATGCTGAATATTCGTAAGAGCATCGATCGGCTGATCAGTGGCATGCCCGCCATCAGCTGACAATTTTTTTGGATGACGTGGTTGTTTATATGGGCAAAAAAACACCGGTTGGTTAGCAGAACACCTCCCTGAGTAAACAAGTGATATGCCGCCAATATAATACAGACTATTTGGGGAAGGAATGAACAATCATTCCATTAATGCAGTGTGTCCAGGCCTATGTGAATGGCTAGTTATAAAGTTGGTTAGTGCGCATTCCCCCAATAATCAACACACATCTAAGGACCTTATGGCAATTCTATAATCTTCTCCATGGCTTTCCTTTATATCTTTTCTGACAGAAACTAGTTCTTTTCTATGAGAGGACTGCGTGAGATTTGATGTTTACAAACATAAATAATGATTTTATAATTACAATTAGCATTTCATATAAAATGAAACAATGATGCTTTGATGATTAAAAAAACAGTTTGTTACCTTTCCCTCTATGCCAATGCCGCAGTCAGCTGCTTGGATCATGCTCACGTCATTACCTCCATCTCCTACACAGGATATAAAATATATGATAGTGAAATAAACAAAATGCATATTTACAAGAGACACCATATGTTGGTGAGGAAATTACAAAAATAGTGTTCTTAAAGAGTTTTCTCACTATGAAGATCATAGTTCAACAAAAGGGGATCATAAATACAGGCAGTCCCCAGGTTACAAGCGAGATAGGGACTGTAGGTTTGTTCTTAAGTTAAAATTGTATGTAAGGCGGAACAGGTACATTTATTAAATATAACTCCGGCAAAAACAATTTTTTTTGTAGTTTTGAATAGTGCAGGGAAGGGTTTTTACATTTGTTTTGCTGTCTGTGCCCTTTTTTTAGATTTTAGCTAACGTTCTGTATCTCATGTGCAGCTGTGGCATGCTGGCACTTGGTTATCATGGGGCGTGACACATGTTGAATGTCAGCCACGGCTCTGTTTCTCCTGTCTGTAACTAGGGGATGTATGTAGGAACGATGTAAGTCGGACTGCCATAACAAAATTTCTAGTAGGTTTCTATTCTCCAAATTCCATTAATCCCCTTACGGTCCCTAACATCCCTTCCTTCTCCTGGCTTGTGAAATGACTCCGGGCATGCGCAGAAGCCCTGAATAATTTCTTAGCATCTGCATTGTGTAGGCGTGGTCTGCACAAGCCATCTCCACTGTTTCCTTGTGTGGCCATTTCAAGACTATTTTCTAAATCATGGCAGGGAGCTATGTAGCTTATTAACAGAAGCAAAAACAATCGTATTTTCGGCAGTTTTAAGATTCTAAAACCGCTGAAAATCCGATCGTGGGGTGATTAAGTAAAATTTAGGTTGAGACATAGGAAAATAGTTATATAATTCCGGTTGTTTTCTGGCGCTGCCGTGTTTAGGAACATGTTATATAATTCCGATTGTTTTCTGGCGAGTTTAGGAACATGTTAGATACTTCTGATTGTTTTCCTGCGCTTGCATGTTTATGAACATGTTATATAATTCCGGTTTTTTTCTGGCGCTGGCATGTTTAGTAACATGTTATATAATTCCGGTTGTTTTCTGGCGCTGGCATGTTTAGGAACATGTTATATAACTCCGGTTGTTTTCTGGCGCTGGAGTGTTTAGGAACATGTTATATAATTCCGATTGTTTTCTGGCGTGTTTAGGAACATGTTATATAATTCCGGTTGTTTTCTGGCGCTGGAGTGTTTAGGAACATGTTATATAACTCCGGTTGTTTTCTGGCGCTGGAGTGTTTAGGAACATGTTATATAATTCCGATTGTTTTCTGGCGTTTTTAGGAACATGTTAGATAATTCTGATTGTTTTCTGGCGCTGGCATGTTTAGGAACATGTTATATAATTCCAGTTGTTTTCTGGCGCTGGCATGTTTAGGAACATGTTATATAACTCCGGTTGTTTTCTGGCGCTGGCATGTTTAGGAACATGTTATATAATTCCGGTTGTTTTCTGGCGCTGGAGTGTTTAGGAACATGTTATATAATTCCGATTGTTTTCTGGCGTTATTTAGGAACATGTTAATAATATCTGATTGTTTTCTGGCGCTGGGCATGTTTAGGAACATGTTATATAATTCGGTTGCTTTCTTCGCGGCATGTTTAGGAACTTATATAATTCCAATTGTTTTCTGGCTGTGTTTAGAACATGTTATATAATTCTGATTGTTTTCTGGCGCTGGCGTGTTTAGGAACATGTTATATAATTCCGGTTTTGTTTTCTGGCGTGGCATGTTAGGAACATGTTATATAACTCGGATTTGTTTTCTGTGCGCTGGCATGTTTAGGAACATGTTATATAATTCCGGTTGTTTTCTGGCGTGGCGTGTTAGGAACATGTTATATAATTCGTTCGTTTCATGGCGCTGGCATGTTTAGGAACATGTTATATAATTTCGGTTGTTTTCTGGCGTGTTTAGGAACAATGTTATATAATTCCGGTGTTTTCTGCGCGGTTTTAGGAACATGTTATATAATTCCGTTTGTTTTCTGTCTGACGTGTTTACAAACATGTTATATAATTCTGTTGTTTTCTGGCTTGTTTAGGAACATGTTATATAATTCCGATTGTTTTCTGGCACTGGCTGTTAGGAAACATGTTATATAATTCCGGTTGTTTTCTGTCGCTGGCGTGTTTAGGAACATGTTATATAATTCCGGTTGTTTTCTGGCGTGTTTAGGAACATGTTATATAATTCTGATTGTTTTTTGGCGCTGGCGTGTTTACAAACATGTTATATAATTCCGGTTGTTTTCTGGCGCTGGCGTGTTTAGGAACATGTTATATAATTCCGGTTGTTTTCTGGCGTGTTTAGGAACATGTTATATAATTCTGATTGTTTTCTGGCGCTAGGGTGTTTAGGAACATGTTATATAATTCCGGTTGTTTGCTGGCGCTGGCGTGTTTAGGAACATGTTATATAATTCCGGTTGTTTTCTGGCATGTTTAGGAACATGTTATATAATTCTGATTGTTTTCTGGCGCTGGCGTGTTTAGAAACATGTTATATAATTCCGGTTGTTTTCTGGCGTGTTTAGGAACATGTTAATAAATTCCGGTTGTTTTTGCGCTGGCTGTTGTTACACATGTTATATAATTCCGGATGTTTTCTGGCGCTGGCGTGTTTAGGAACATGTTATATAATTCAGATTGTTTTCTGCCGCATTTAAGTACATATTACATAATTCCAATTGTTTTCTGGCGCTGGCGTGTTTAGGAACATGTTATATAATTCCGGTTGTTTTCTGTCGTGTTTAGGAACATGTTATATAATTCCGATTGTTTTCTGGCGCTGGTGTGTTTACAAACATGTTATATAATTCGGGTTGTTTTCTGGCGCGTTTAGGAACATGTTATATAATTCCGGTTGTTTTCTGGCGCTGGCGTGTTTAGGAACATGTTATATAATTCCGATTGTTTTCTGGCACATTTAGGTACATATTACATAATTCCAATTGTTTTCTGGCGCTAGCGTGTTTAGGAACATGTTATATAATTCGGGTTGTTTTCTGGCGCGTTTAGGAACATGTTATATAATTCCAGTTGTTTTCTGGCGTGTTTAGGAACATTTTATATAATTCCGATTGTTTTCTGCCGCATTTAGGTACATATTACATAATTCCAATTGTTTTCTGGCGCTGGCGTGTTTAGGAACATTTTATATAATTCCGGTTGTTTTCTGCCGTGTTTAGGAACATGTTATATAATTCCGATTTTTTTCTGGCGCTGGTGTGTTTACAAACATGTTATATAATTCGGGTTGTTTTCTGGCGCGTTTAGGAACATGTTATATAATTCCGGTTGTTTTCTGGCGCTGGCGTGTTTAGGAACATGTTATATAATTCCGGTTGTTTTCTGGCGTGTTTAGGAACATGTTATATAATTCTGATTGTTTTCTGGCGCTGGCGTGTTTAGGAACATGTTATATAATTCCGGTTGTTTTCTGGCGTGTTTAGGAACATGTTATATAATTCCGATTGTTTTCTGGCGCATTTAGGTACATATTACATAATTCCAATTGTTTTCTGGCGCTGGCATGTTTAGGAACATGTTATATAATTCCGATTGTTTTCTGGCGCATTTAGGTACATATTACATAATTCCAATTGTTTTCTGGCGCTGGCGTGTTTAGGAACATGTTATATAATTCGGGTTGTTTTCTGGCGCGTTTAGGAACATGTTATATCGATGTTTTCATGGCGCTAGGATGTGTTACAAAACATGTTTATATTCGGTTGTTTCTGGCGCTTAGGACATGTTATAGAATCGATTGTTTTTGGCTGGTGTGTTTGAAACTTTAATAATTCCGGTTGTTTTCTGGCGCGGGCGTGTTTAGGAACATGTTATATAATTCTGATTGTTTTCTGGCACTGGCGTGTTTAGGAACATGTTATATAATTCTGATTGTTTTCTGGAACTGGCGTGTTTAGGAACATGTTATATAATTACGGTTGTTTTCTGGCGCGTTTAGGAACATGTTATATAATTCCGGTTGTTTTCTGGCGCTGGCGTGTTTAGGAACATGTTATATAAATCCGGTTGTTTTCTGGCGGGTTTAGTAAAATGTTATAAAATTCTGATTGTTTTCTGGTGCTGGCGTGTTTAGGAACATGTTATATAATTCCGGTTGTTTTCTGGCGCTGGCATGTTTAGGAACATGTTATATAATACCGGTTGTTTTCTGGCGCTGGCATGTTTAGGAACATGTTATATAATTCCGGTTGTTTTCTGGCGTATTTAGGAACATGTTATATAATTCCAGTTGTTTTCTAGCGCTGGCGTGTTTAGGAACATGTTATATAATTACGGTTGTTTTCTGGCGCTGGCGTATTTAGGAACATTTTATATAATTCCGGTTGTTTTCTGCCGTGTTTAGGAACATGTTATATAATTCTGATTGTTTTCTGGCGCTGCCGTGTTTAGGAACATGTTATATAATTCCGATTGTTTTCTGGCGTGTTTAGGAACATGTTATATAAATCCGGTTGTTTTCTGGCGCTGGCGTGTTTAGGAACATGTTATATAATTACGGTTGTTTTCTGGCGCTGGCGTATTTAGGAACATGTTATATAATTCCGGTTGTTTTCTGGCGCTGGCGTGTTTAGGAACATGTTATATAATTCCGGTTGTTTTCTGGCGCATTTAGGAACATGTTACATAATTCCAATTGTTTTCTGGCGCTGGCGTGTTTAGGAACATGTTATATAATTCGGGTTGTTTTCTGGCGCGTTTAGGAACATGTTATATAATTCCGGTTGTTTTCTGGCATGTTTAGGAACATGTTATATAATTCTGATTGTTTTCTGGCGTGTTTAGGAACATGTTATATAAATCCGGTTGTTTTCTGGCGCTGGCGTGTTTAGGAACATGTTATATAATTACGGTTGTTTTCTGGCGTATTTAGGAACATGTTATATAATTCCGGTTGTTTTCTGGCGCTGGCGTGTTTAGGAACATGTTATATAATTCCGGTTGTTTTCTGGCGCTGGCGTGTTTAGGAACATCTTATATAATTCCGAATGTTTTCTGGCGCATTTAGGTACATGTTACATAATTACAATTGTTTTCTGGCGCTGGCGTGTTTAGGAACATGTTATATAATTCGGGTTGTTTTCTGGCGCGTTTAGGAACATGTTATATAATTCCGATGGTTTTCTGGCGTTTTTATGTACATTTTATATAATTCCTATTGTTTTCTGGCGCTGGCGTGTTTAGGAACATGTTATATAATTCCGGTTGTTTTCTGTCGTGTTTAGGAACATGTTATATAATTCTGAGTGTTTTCTGGCGCTGGCGTGTTTAGGAACATGTTATATAATTCCGGTTGTTTTCTGGCGTGTTTAGGAACATGTTATATAATTCTGATTGCTTTCTGGCGCTGGCGTGTTTAGGAACATGTTATATAATTCAGTTTGTTTTCTGGCGTGTTTAGGAACATGTTATATAATTCCGGTTGTTTTCTGGCGCTGGAGTGTTTAGGAACATGTTATATAATTCCGGTTGTTTTCTGCCGTGTTTAGGAACATGTTATATAATTCTGATTGTTTTCTGGCGCTGGGGTGTTTAGGAACATGTTATATAATTCCGGTTGTTTTCTGGCGCTGGCGTGTTTAGGAACATGTTATATAATTCCGGTTGTTTTCTGGCGTGTTTAGGAACATGTTATATAATTCTGATTGCTTTCTGGCGCTGGCGTGTTTAGGAACATGTTATATAATTCCGGTTGTTTTCTGGCGTGTTTAGGAACATGTTATATAATTCCAGTTGTTTTCTGGCGCTGGAGTGTTTAGGAACATGTTATATAATTCCGGTTGTTTTCTGGCGTGTTTAGGAACATGTTATATAATTCTGATTGTTTTCTGGCGCTGGCGTGTTTAGGAACATGTTATATAATTCTGATTGTTTTCTGGCGCTGGCGTGTTTAGGAACATGTTATATAATTCCGGTTGTTTTCTGGCGCTGGCGTGTTTAGGAACATGTTATATAATTCCGGTTGTTTTCTGGCGCGTTTAGGAACATGTTATATAATTCCGGTTGTTTTCTGGCGCTGGAGTGTTTAGGAACATGTTATATAATTCCGGTTGTTTTCTGGCGCGTTTAGGAACATGTTATATAATTCATGTTGTTTTCTGGCGCTGGCGTGTTTAGGAACATGTTGAATAATACGCTGGCGTTTTGCCGTCGGTTTCCCATACAATCAATTTTATGGGCCGGTTGAAAAAAAGGGGATTGACTGCGGTTTTTGACAAAACAGTGATAAAAACTTTGGTCGTGCATCGGACAAAAAAACAGTCGACTTGCGGACCGTTTTTGTCTGATACTGTGTGGACCCAGCCTTATTTTCTGGCTGTGATCTATAAGTTTTTATACATTTTACACACTAGTCACCCTCTGTTCTCTACTTTCCTACACTGCTGCCCATGTTTTTTTTTCCCTTATCTACTTCCTGATAAGATCAGCTGTATAGCACATCTTGAGCTGTGCACTGAAGCTTAGGCTATGTCTACACCGCAGTGGACAAAAAACGACCTGAAAACGAATTACTAAAAACGTTCATGAAACGGAGTTTTCTGTCCACTGCCTGTCAAAAGCAGCTGAAAAAAACGTCCGTTTTTTTGGTGCGTTTTTCGTTTTTTGGAGCATTTTTTGGAGCGTTTTTTGAAGCGTTTTTTGCTCTGCTTTTTTATGTATGCACAAATTAAGCCATTGTATGTAACCTACACCTTACAGGTGGAGTTAACATGTTAAGTAGTCACTTCCTTTAGATCACTGTAGCCATTGTGAGCACATTGTCCTTTGTGTGCTGCTGCTGCTGCTGCGTGCTACTACTTTATTAAATTTTGCACCAGATTCTTGCACCAAAATCCAGAAAAACCCACATTATCTTTCCATACAGCAAGATAACTTTATTAGCGTCAAAATCTGTAAAAGAAAAGGATTTTGGCCCCAAACTCCAAAAAACGCATTATTGCCCAAATTCCGTAAAAAAAATATTTTTTGGGGGTTCAAAGCAAGATCAGTTTATTCCCCAAAAATTTTTAAAGAATTGAATAACCCCCAAAAACCCGTAAAAAATGGGAAAGGGCGCAGAAACCCAAAAATTTTATTTATTTCCCCCAAAAAGTAGATCACTTTATTAGCGCCAAAACTGTAAAAAAACGGATTTTTGCCCCAAAACCAAAAAAAAATGGATTCTTGCGCCAAAAAGCGAAAAAACTTTTTTTTTTTGCGTCAGACCAAGAAAAAGTTTTTACCCCCCCAAAATCAGTTCAAAAAATTATTTTAGTCCAAAAAAAAAAAAAAAAAGTATTTTTTTGCCCCAAAAACCCCCAAAAAAAAACGTATTTTTGCTTCAGAGGCGAGATAACTTTATTGGGCCCCCAAAATCTGTAAAAAAAATTATTTTAGTGTAAAAAAAATAAAAAAAGTTTTTTGCGCCAAAACCTAAAAAAAATATTTTTAGCGTCAGAGGCAATAACGTTATTGGCCAAAAAACTGAAAAAAAAAATTATTTTGTGGAAAAAACGTAAAAAAACCCGGATTTTTGTCCCAAAAACCCGTAAAAATTTATTTTTGGCGTCAGAAAGAGATAACGTTTTTAGCCCCAAAATCTGTAAAAAAAAATTTTTTTGGTCAAAAAAATGAAAAAAAAATTTTTTGCGCCAAAATCAAAAAAAAAAGTTTTTTTTGGCGTCAGACCGAGATAACGTTATTGGCCCAAAATCTGAAAAAGAAATTATTTTAGTGGAAAAAAAACGTAAAAAAAAAAAAAAATTTTCTCGCCAAAACCCAAAAAAAACGTATTCTGCCGCCAAAATCCGAAAAAAAAGTATTTCATCATCATTGCAAGAAACTTTATTACACCAAAATTGTTTAGAAAAGGGGTTTAGCACAAAAACTTAAAAAACCAATTTTGACGCCAAAATTGTAAATAACGTATTTTTAGCTAAAAAAATATAATTGCGGGAAAAATCGAGCGACCCCAAACATTACATTTTATTTCAAATGGTAAGACAAGGACCCAAAACAGACACTTGTAAACAATTTGAAAAATATAACCTTTGTTACCACCCATTTAGCTGGGACTTTTCTCCTGGGGGGTTTTCATTGAAAAAAACCGGCAAAAAAAAGCCGCGAAAACGCCCAAAAAAATTTTCCCTTTGCTTTACATAGCCCCCGTAGTAAATTTTTTCTGCCCCGTTGGCGTTTTTTTGAGCTGTTGCAAAATAACCCCGGAAAAAAACGAGAAAAAAAAGCTCATGTAGACAGAGGGCTTTTTTTTAATAGAAGTCTATGGGGGAAAGATTACATCGTTTTTTTAGCGTTTTTTGAAAAAGAAAAACGCTGGAAAAAAAGGACGTTTTTCTGTGCAGACCCTCTGCTTAGCTAATTTTCCTGTCATTTCCTACATTAGTAGACTTATAGGAGAATTAGCTAAGCAGAGGATCGTTGTAAGCTTCCGTGCACAGCTCAAGACAAGCTATGCAGCTGATTTTAACAGAAAGAAAACATTACTCGGGCAGCATTGTAGGAAAGGGGAGCAGAATGGACATTGATTGTAGTGTATAGACTGCTGCTCTCACTTCCAATGTGAATCTTTCTCAGCATCGGGAGCGAGCAAAAATAGGTGTGGAATGACACCATCAGCAGTCCTGCCCTCTAAGCCCATGATAAACATGTCCCTTTTTTTAAAACTGAAAACACAAGAATAAGATAGCAGTGGACAACTGATGTGGTGTGAAAACCCTTTTAAATGGCAGCTGCAAATTCCAATAAAAAAGGGGCACAACTGTAAAATTCAGTCACTCCACGAGCAGCATAGCTAGGGTTGAAGGAGTTTTGTAGGAAAGGTATGAACATACATTTTTCTTCATGTGTCTTGATCATCGCCATGTATAATTAAGATTAACCCCCAGAGAGACTGGCTTCACAGTCAATGAGCAGTTTATGTTCGGAATAGGGTCTATTTGTATGTTACCTATGGGACACTTTCTCTTCCCGTATGTCTGAGAAAACTTCACAATCTAGCTTTTCTGTGGTTTGGGGGAACAAACGGGGAAAAAACACAACGGGGGGGGCACTTGGGCAGGCAAGTTCAACAAACTCATGCTCATAATATTTTAAACATACCTATAGGATGGGAGTGCAAAACAAATGATTATTCCCTTTAAATATTCTAACATTTAGTGCATTATTTCTTTTTCTAAAGATTACTAGTTTAACTTATTAACTGTTACTTCAAGGTGCTTTCCGGTGAAAATCTCTCTTCCAAGGTCAGAGACTGTTGTAATGTATTTACATTACCATTTCTGTGGGCTTCCTGCAAGCTGACGTCATATATTGGATGACAGTAAGCTCAGAAGTCCATTGTGTCTACATACTCAGGAAACTACCCGTTCGACCAAGATCAGAGCCAAAATATTTGACTTTTTTATGGGAGCCTAAAAGCCACACGCCTTTTTTAAAGCTCCCAAGTCTTTCAATATCAGGGAGGAAAGTGGGGGGATTTAGTAAGATTTAGGTTGACATAGGAAAATAGACAAAGAACAGCAAAGGATCCTGGGGCATGTAGTTTAACTGGTGGAATAGAGACACCTTTGAAATGCTGCTGCTCAACTGCAGAGGGTGGAGGCTTCATATAGCACAGGAAAAGCACAAATTAGCACAGAGAGCATTGTCAGATTTTTTTTTCCGCTGGTCAACCCCTTTTTGAATAATACTTTTTTGTAACTAAAGTGAGGCCAAGATAACATACAAAACATACCAGTTGCAGATCACAATAATATAAATTGTAGAACGTATATGCAGCTTTCCTGTGGCTATTGCGTAAGAATGCTAATACAAAACTCATTGGGTTAGCAAAGTTGTACAAAAGGTGAAGTAGTTTTATGACAATAGACTGCGTGTCACCTCAGCCCTAAATTTATGAACAGTAGTGCTTAGATGTGCTGTATATTTGAAAGAATTCTTACAAAAAAAAAAAATCTGCATTTTTTATTTACTTTATTATTAGAAAAAGAAGATCACAGCATTGAAAAGTAATTGCTTTTATAACAATACATCAATAAACTTAAGCTGGCCATATACATTAGATAAATGACATATCATGTTTCCCCTAATTTCTGATCGATTAGAATGTTCAAATACATGTCCAATCCCTTGTTTTCTCAGAAATAAACAATTCGCTAGTGACATAAAAATATAATTTAAAAAACAATTGATATATAATGTCAAACATTATAATTACTGTGGCATTATTAAAAAATTAACAAACGTACCTCAAGTGAATCTCCAGCAATCACTAAGACACAATCGTGTTTCCTTCTAAAAGAATTTAGCTCTAAGTGAGCTTCACTTCGACTACTCACCTGCAGTAAGAAAAAAATACATATAGAAACTTATAAAACCTACATGAAACCAAATTACACTGAGAAGAATAATAAAGTAACACAAAACATACCCGTCTTTTACTTTAAACCAAAATCACCAAATTACTGTGAGCCACAATCCCTACCCAAAGACACCATCTCTATCAATTATAACACAGTGAAACATTGGTGATTAACCTTGAAGGATTTTTCTTGGTGGGAGGGAGGTTCCAATATTGTTGGCCTATCATTAGTATAAACCATCAGTATCTGATCACTGGGGGTCTGACAAATGGTTTAGGATTTGCAGAGCTTAAAGTAACTCGGTTAGGTTGTTTATGCTGCCCTATCTGAGAGCAGGATGTGATAGAGGGAGAAAAACCTGAGATTTGTGATATATAGGTTTATATGATTTGGAGCAGGATTTCTGAGTAAATAGCAGAGAAAATCCTGATAGGACTTCTAAAGTGACAATGGAAGTCCTGATTACCCCACCCACGTACAATGATGAACAGTTTACTCTGTATACACACTGATACAGGGAAAGCTGTCAATCATTGTATATGGGTCGGGTAAGCAGGACTTTTACTGTTCTTAATAAGTCATATCAGTTTTTTTTTCCTGTTTTAATCAAAAATCCTACTCCAAACATATAATCCTATACAGGCAGTCCCCGACTTACACCGTTCCGACTTACATCTGTCCCCTAGTTACAGACGCAGACTTATGGGTATGTTGGCACTTGTAGTTCCATGTTCCACAGAAGATAGTAGCTGTGGAATGACAAGTTCCAGCATGCCACAGTAGCACATGAGGAGAAATCTCTTTTTTTTTTAACCATACACTTTTTATTGGTCAGATATAATAAAGTAGTACAAAACAGAATACAGTACATGTCATTGTAAGGCCAAATTTCAACTTTTATCCACAAAAACAACCAAGCCCACCTCCCAAATACATCTCCAGATTCAGAACAGTAAACATCCATTACAATCACATAACAATGTAATATTAATAACAGTCAGTTCCTTTCATAACAAAAATTGTACCTGGCTGTCGGACGGCCTCCATCCACACAACTGCCATAGACGCAGTCCCAGGAACCTCTGCCTAACTAAGTTCAGTGAAGCCCAACACCCTATGCCTAACTAAGTTCAGTGAAGCAAGACCAGAAGTATTCAGCCATTTAGCCCATATTTTATTATACTTAAGTTTGGCTCCTCTCTTATAATACACCCCTCTCTCCAAAGCAATCAGCCAGTTTACTTTATTAACAAACTCCTGTGCTGCCGGGGGTTCTGCATCCAGCCACTTTGTCGCTATTAAATTCCTCGCCATAAATAAAAGTCTAGATATTGCGATTTTCTCAGCCTCTGAAACAGTTAAGTCTCCTACATATCCCAAAATACAAACCAAAAGATTCATCTCCACGGTAATTTGAAAAATTCCCTGGATCAATTGTACAATAAAAATCCAATATCGCTCTAGTTTAGGGCAATGCTAGAACATATGCATCAAATAGGCCGGGTGTTCATGACACCTATTACACAGAGGAGAGTCCCTAACTCCAATTTTATACAGAAGTAGAGGAGTTCTGTGAACTCGATGTATTAAGAATAATTGAGAGATTCGATGCTGTTCACTCACTGAAATCAATGGTATGGTCTCCAGTATCTCCTCCCAAATATTAGGCTCTATAGGGCCAATATCTC
The DNA here is from genome assembly GCA_025379985.1 of Phyllomedusa bahiana. NCBI lineage: Eukaryota > Metazoa > Chordata > Amphibia > Anura > Hylidae > Phyllomedusa > Phyllomedusa bahiana. Next base: position 17,806 of record JAODAL010020410.1, on the reverse strand, counting down.
CTTCCCACCTACTGTGTAAAGCTATCGGGTTTCTAGAAAAAAAGTTTGACAATAAAAGTTTATATAAAGTGGATATCAGTCCCTCTGTTGTTTTGATGTTCTTGACCCTATCTTTTGGAATAAACTTGGCATTATATCGAATTGTGTCTGATTTTTCTGCATTATAAGCGTGCCTAAGCCGTATTTGTATAGCTGCGTATGTGGTAAAGCAAATTCCATTTGCAATTACTGAAAACTTTTAAGCACTCCCTGAACTATAAGCAGTTGAGAGATATATTGCAGGCCCCTAGATGCCCATGACTCGAATCCCTGAAGCACAAAACGTTCAGACAACCAGGGGGTATTCCAAATCTCGGTATAGGATGTGCAGCTCTGAAGAGGTGAAATCCTCTTAACAGGGGCACAGACAGCAAAACAAATGTAAAAACCCTTCCCTGCACTATCCAAAATAAAAAAAAAACCTTTATTGCTGGAGTTACACTTAATAAATGTTCATAACCTGGGGAATGCCTGTATGTCACAGAGCTCAGCTTCTCTCTCTTTATCAAATGTTGCTATAGGGTACCATAAACCACATGACAAGTTCATGTTAAGTCCTGAAGAACAGCTTGGTTAAAGAGTTTGTGCAGCACTTAAAGTTTTAAATAAAGACTGCTGGTCATTACACACAGACCAACAGTATAATACTAATCCTACTCCTATACATGTATAGATATTTTTTGTCACCCTATGTGCTCATCGACTGCTGAACAAGAGTGGATGTGGCTTCAGCAGCAGTCCATGCGGATGCCAGACAACAGTTCCCATCTTGCAATGTTGACATGTATTCCAGGCTGTTCTCCCCCTATATTGCTCTGGCGGCTGAAGAAGCAGCCTCCAAGCTCTTGTGCATCTCATTTTGCAGCCCTTCACTACCATCTACATCCCCATCTATCCTCTGTTGTTTCATAGTCATATGCTGCGACCAAGAGCCTTTGAGCTCGAAACGCGTCGGCAGGGTTTTCCTGTTTTTAAGCCTACTTTGTACTGCTGCCACGTTGTTTGCTACTAATAAAGATCATTTCTATTCACCTTTACCCGTATCCGGAAGCTGCATGTATCGCTGTTACAGGGCGACGCTGCTACCTTTGCATATGTATCTGTTGTTTCATAGACACATAACTCACCTTCCTGTAATTCCTAGTGCTAGAAATAAGTATGCCTGACCTGCAAGCTAAAAATAAATTACAGGTCGTATCCCTTTTGGATAGTAATTGTTGTGTGTTTATATTGAAAACCACTAAAAAGATTTAATGACTGCTTTTTGAGGATTTTTACTTTGTAATGTATACTTTCAATAGAAGTCTAGTTTTGAATAGAGGATTAACTATTATTTTACTCTAAAACTATTAATAGTCCATTGAAGATTACGCAGAGCAAACAATATTCTGGCGTGCACAGAGCTACCGAATAGCTTGTAAAATACTTGTTAGGATCTACATAATACTTTACTAGTTAGAAAAAAAAGTTTGCAAATGATTAGCTTTCAGAATTTCATTTCAAAGTCCTTACACAGCAAATTAACATAATTGTAGTTTCCCTACGTATTATAAGCTATAGAAAAACGCAAAGCAAATAGATTTTTTTCAAGAAACTTAATTTGCGATGTTACTTTACGAAAAGGTCAACAAAAATTGATCTGAAGTTTTATCAGAAGCATTAATAATTTAATTGCAAATAGGAGTCTGCAGGGCCTAATCTGTTATTCTGATGTTTCACAACAAACTGCATTTACATGTAAATGATATTCTAATAATTATTTCTGCTGGAAAAGTGCTTCATTTAGACAAGACACAGACATATGTCTTATCAGAGAGAGCCCAAGAAGTCGTAACAACTTTGCCATTTTTATTTTGGGACATAAAACCAAGTTATAATTAAAAGTGCATGGAAAATTGCTGCCTCCTCAGCACTGCCGTAAAAAATAATTATTATTTAAAATATTCTGTGGAGTGCTTAACATATTCTCATATATTTTATGTGTTTGATTATCTTCCATTTGGTAATCCTTCATTGTGTGCAATAAAGAACACAATGTGCGAGTAATCAATGTACATGGGAATCAAAGACAACAGTGAAAAACACCTCTATGCATAAATGATCAGTCAAAGCTTAAGACTGCTACCTAAATTGTCACTACTTTTAAAGGAATTTTCTAGCTTGATCTAAACGAACATTACTCATTAGTGAATCGCTATGTAACTTTGGAATAAACTTTGTTTCAATTCTTGTTTTCCGTTTACTGTCAATGAATGAAAACACTTTAGGGTTTGTCCCCACTGCGCTGTTTTTCAGCCGGTTTTGCAGACGGTTTTCGGTTTTGAAAACTGTCTACAAACCGGCTGACAAACTTTTACACGGACATTAATGGAAAATCTATGCAGCGGTCTCCACTGCACGGATTTTCCGGCCGATGGTTTCTTAGACTGCTGGCGGTCCGAAAAATATTGAGCAAGTTCATTCTTCCGCCTGGAAGAAGGAACATTTCATTGTTAAGGGGGATGGGCTTTTCTCCACTAACAGCTGAGAAAAGCTGTTCCCCTCCCCCCGGCCCCAAAACAGTGCAAATACCAGTCGGGATTTCCGACCGCTATTTGCACTGTGCCGTTTGAACGGCCCCTTAGGCTTCTCTGAGGCTCAGTATCTGTGCAGACCTACTTCTCACAGCTGAGAGTTTACTACATTTGTGACCAGGTTAAAGGGGTTTTGCCACCATGTAATGTTGACGTGGGAACCTCCAAAATGGGTATTTAATCACTTTTCTAAATATATGTGATTAAAAAAAGTGAAAACTCTGAGAGCTACAGCATTTCTCAACCCCCCTGGTTACCACAAAGCTTCCCCTAGTCACGACCCAGGAACTGAAAGGCTGCACTTGCGTGAATCACTTCTTATCTGATGACAGGCAGAATGAATGGTCTTTTAAGGCACCGGGTAGCAATATGTTTTCTTTTGTATACAGAATAACTAGCTGTAGTGTTATTAGATCCCTGCTTTATCTGATGAAGAAGCTTTCAATCTGCTGTTTAGAATAGGTGTTCTCTTTTGTATACAGAATTCACAAGTTATAGTTTGATTATTTGAGTGAAAATGTCACAGGATCCCCTTATGCAGGATCTGTGCTCTGGCTGTGTTTGTCTGTGTGCAGCTCTGTCTCTTGATGCGTGATTTGTTTACATTACATTAGCTGCTTAGCAGATAAGGTTTCTCCTGACAGTGCAGTCTATGAGGCTCTGTGTCTTGCTGTATTGAATCCACTGTTGTGCTGTTTATTAGTTCACTTAAGTTTTGAGACGCTCCATTTGGATTCCTCACTCCCCCCTCCCCTCTCCCTCTCTCCACTGCAGCTTCATGACTCAGCGTGATTTGTTGACATCTTGCTCTCATACTGAACGGAGGTCAGTACTTGGTCTGGTGGCAAATCCCCTTTAAGAGTTTCTTTTATTGAGGTTTTCACACTATGCAGTTTAACACTCTTTCACTCTGTCTCATCAGGCTGTGGGTGGTTCTATAGCAGTGATTAGTATCTAATCTGTAAGTAAACAAAGCTACACAGGCTATGAGGAGTGAAAGCACAGGCTTAAGTGTAAAACATCAACTAATCTTGTTAAAGATAATTAGTTTTTCTCCGAAACTCAGTCTATCAGTGGGCCAGGTCATTCTTCCAAGAAGAAGTCAAAGCCGGTGGACGCCAAATCGCTACGAGGCCTGGATGCGGTCATTGCTACAGGCAAACAACCTGATTACTACAGGAAGAAAGGTTCCGCTTCCAAAAAGCTGTGTGTTCCTCACCAGCATGGGTTAACTCCTGAACAGGTGGAGCTGCTGAGGTACCTGGATTCTGTCGTAGCCGAGTGTAACCAGCCTCAACAGCAGAGGGCGGCCGCTGGGGTCCAGCGAAAGATGTCAATAGGAACCCTGGAGTTGCTAGTGGGCGGCATCCCGCTGTTGATTAATCTGGACTGTCGCCAAAGGGTCTCCAGAGTGCACCCGGAAATTATACCATTTGTGAGGATACGACCAGAATCGGGTAAGACTGTGGCACTGCATTTTGACACCTGTTGGGGAATGCAAACCATGTACTTGAGGTATGCGAGGAGCTCCAAGTTGAGTTTATACTGGGCAGAGACTTTCCCTATTTCTGGCAGTTGTGGGGGACAGCAAGGGTACCAGGTAAATTAAGTGGTTATTCCTGGGAAATACCCCTGAGTGTGCTGTGCCGCTGCCTAAAAGGGATTGCCATAGGACCTGCATATGAAAGTCCCTGAGATGTTGGTGGGTGGAGACTCAATATCTGAAAGTCTAAATACGGACCAGGGTACGGTAAACGTGTGTCCGGAGAGCAGAAGAATCCTGAGAGCAGTGGGACTGTTAAATCTGCATTTGCAGAGTCTGATGGACTTAATGTATTGCATGTTGGGTTGTCATTGAAAAATCACTTAACTGCATTGATGTGAGAGAAAAATGCTATCTATAGAACTGCAACCAAAATAGTAGAGGGGATTAGCTCAGGTGGACCCCTAAAGATCCTGGCTGAGGATAATGTGGTGGCTGTGAGTCCAATAGGTTATAACCAACTGCAGACTGGTCCTAGTGCAGCTCCCAGTGTAATTCAGGGGATTACCAAGTGGGAACTAGTGGCTGCAGCTATAGCAGGAAAAGAGAGCAGCTCAAGTGCGCCCCTAAAGGTCGTAAGAGAGAACAGCACAAGTAGCACAGGTGATGTGTGTACAAGGGCTCAAACGGAGCCAGAAACACCTAAGCTGGATATACAGCATGTCTTTTTATCTCTGTTTCATATCGTCATTAATCTAATAAAGTACTGCTTTATACTGCTGGATTACAAGCCTTTTTGCTAAAGGTCTAAGGGTTCTAGTCATGAGAAGGCTGGGTCTTGCCACGACAAAACATAAAAGTGAATCCATTATTGCCCTGTAAAAAGGCGAGAGAAGCAGGATGGTTGTTTCGATGAATGGATGACCATCTAGGCGATTCTAACCAAGCTGTTAGGAGGCATTGGAAGCAGTGGTTATGGGAGGGCATGTACATACGATAAACAGGCTTTGGATTGCCCAGACGACCAGTAGAGAGGATTGTCTGACAAGCACAAGCAGCTCCCACGGTTTCCTTGTCCACCATCCAGACACAGGTAGCACTCTCCTTACACACCCCAGACTTAGCACTTAGCAGAAGTAAATTTGGCTCTTACTGTGCTCATTATATCTCCTGCCATTGACAGATAGCCACTGTGACATATGTTTGCAGTGGTGTGGAGAATGGACTGGAACTGTAATGATACTATTGTGGGGTACACACAACTTTTTGATCACTATTTAGGTTTTTTTTAGAGGCTGAGAGACCAAAAAAACACATTTTTAATGCAGTTCAGTATGCGGGATCCTTGACAGTTATGGAGCACCAGTGTTCGGGAGTATTAAAATACAAGTAATTAAAATAGTATTTAAAATACTTGTCAGGTATTTGTATTTTGTAATCAAAATACTTTTTTTATTCAGTATTTTGTATTTGTAATTAAAATACTTTTAGGAAGTATTTTAAGTATTTTAATTACTTTCTAAATTCAAAACAAATTGTAACGGGGGAGTGTATCCGCTGGGCCAATGCAAGCGATAATAGCTAAGCCACGCCAGGGAACGGAGTCTAAGTAGCCCCCGGTTTTCACCAGAGCCCGCCGCAAAGCGGGATGGACTTCCTGCGGCGTGAGGCTACCAGGTCGTTACCCCTGACGTGACTTGCTTGCGATGGCGGCCGGGGTACAGCGTGGTACAAAAACGTAATCCGGAGGCGTAGTCGGGGAAAGGCAGAAGGTCAGGGCAGGGCAGAGGTTCGTAGTAAAGGGGACGGGGGACGGTCGGGGCGGGGCGGGAAAAAAGGAAAGGTCAAAAAAGTAAGCAAGCGGACGGGTACACGGGTAATAAAAAGGGAAAACTCCAACACTCTCTATCCCCAAAAAAAACCCCAACAACTGCAGGAAGTACTGGGGGGGATACCTTAAATGGGCCCAGGGCCCGACAAAAACCAATTATCGGGACACGGCCCTTTTAAAATTTTAAGAAGCCGGCCCCCGCGCGGGGGCCTTTGGGGCCCCCCGCCCGCCCGGCCGGGGACAGGCAGGCGCGGCGTTCACCGGAGGGGCGGTTTAAGAAAGGGGGGCGGGGGCAGCAGAGGGTTGGTCGGGGCCGCCGCAGCCCCCCCCCCCGCCAGCCCCCCCGCGAGCGGGGAGGGCGGGGGCGCGGGGACCCGCGCCCCCCGTGGACAGTCCCCCCCCCCTTAGGCCCCCCCCCCTTTTTTTTTTAGAAACCGAGAGAGGGGGTCAGGAGACAGGTTGGTCTCGGTTCCCACGACCCGCTCCCCCGGCCCGAACCCCTTCCAGAAAATGAGAAAAAACCGCTTCCCCCCTCACTGCTTCTGTCCCAAACCCCCTTGGCCTCAAAGAGTTATCAGAGTTTGGCCACGGAGAAGGCGAGAAAGGTCCACGGGAGAAGCGATTCAGCACCCCCCGGCTTGAGGAAGAGACATGGAAGGAGTTGGGACGCAGGGTGGGGGCCCGGCGGAGCTTGTAGGCACCGGGTTTAGATTTTGCATACCCCAAAGGGACCCACATATTTAGGACCTAATTGTAGCTAGGCCCCCTAAAGCGAATATATTTGCTGGATAGCCAAACCTTTCCCCGGCCCAAAATAGGGGGAAGCCCTACGGTATCTGTCACCCTGGACTTTAGTGCGGGCAAAAGCCTTTAACGGGGCCCTGTCGGTGAGGCCTAAACCTTGATGCCCCTTTATGGGCATCCACGGGGGACATACCGAGGTGCAAGGGGGAGAGGTGGGGGGGATTTACCCAAACACGACAAAAAAGGGGGAGGCCCCCGCGGATCCCGAATCTAAAGAGTTATAAAAAATCCGCCCAGGGAAAGAAGATCAACCAGTTACCCTTTGACGGGGACCAAAATGCCCCTCGGTAGGTGCCCAAACCTGGTTGACCCTTCAACCTCCCCATTGTCTGGGGGGTGATGCGGAAGAGAAGTCTAACGGGCTGCAATTGACCACACAAAGCCCGCCAAAATTTAGCAAAAAAATTTGGACTCCCCAATCAGAGACAATATGAAAAGGGGAGCCCGGCAGACGGAAAACGTGACAAAAAAATTTGGGCCATTGGGGGGCAGGGGGTAACCCAGGCAGTGGATAAAGTGGGCTTTTTGGGGAAAAAACCCGGTCGGTAACAACCCCCGAGGGACCGTTTTTCCCCCGAGGAGGGGGGGGGTCTAATGAGCCCATGGCTACATGGGCCAGGGTTTTTTGGCAAGGGGCGGGAAGAAGACCGCGGGCTTGAGGGGGGAGGGCCTTTTTCGGGCACAGGGGGTTTTCGGCCCTAGAACAAAGCCCTCTGTCCTGGGCAAGGGTGGGCCCCCAGTAAAACGGATACAAATTGAAGGACCTATAAACCCCTGGGTGCCCCACCATATGAGAAGAGTTCCCCACTTCAGGATTCAAGGCGCAAGGCGGGGTCGCAATACGTCCCCCGGGGAGGTAGGTGCGGAGGTCCACGGGGGCAGCCGGACGAGTCGCCCCGGGGGGGACAATGTGTGGGGAGGATTTTTGGGAGATTTCCCGGGGAGACGACTTGAGGACGATTGCAAGTTGACATTCAAAAGAAGAGACACCGGAACCCAACCATGACTTAACCGTGCTCCAACCCAAAGTCGGGGTTGGTCCTGCACCAAGGGGGGGCCCGAAGGATTTCGAGGAGGATCGAGGCAGGACTAGAAGTTGCAACGTTCCTTGGGAAAGACCCCAATTTGAAAGAAGAGGGGGCCGAAGGGAAAGGCGGATAGCTCCTTTAAAGGGCATTCGCCACTGACCGGGGAGACAAAACATGGTTTTCTGCGGGAGTCACCGGGAGACAAACCCTGGTCACAATTTCGTGGCTTATAAAGTTTCCCTTTGCCGTCCTGAGTGAAAAAGGGCGGTGGCCTGAAGGGCTGCCCGGAGAAGCACCAATATTTACGGGCATGGTCAGCGGGGAGGGCCCGTTCTGACACCTGGGGTTGCCTTCCACAGCCCTAGGGCGGAATTTCCCCGGGGGCGCCCCGGGGACGGGCCCCCCAATAAATGGCCAGAACCCCCACAATAAAAAGCAGGCGGCTTAGACGACGTGGAATTTCCTCCTGGGAAGGTGGGCTTCTTGCCCTCATAGGTTCCTTTCGAGGCCGTTGGGGGGAAAAGGGGAAGCTGGAACTGGGAGAAAACGGGGGAGGCTGGGGAACGGGTTTCCATTGCAGGCGGAGCTCTTGTTGCCTTTGGGCGAAGCGAATATCCACTGGGGTGGCCAAAAATAGTTAGGTCATCCAGGACTGGTAAATCCCGAGCCGAGCTCGCCCTTGATTCGCCCGAAGGCCTTGCCAAAATGTCGCCACCATGTTCTTGTTCCAGTCCGCTCGAAGGGAGTGCAAAAACTGCACCGAATACTGACCGGGAACCGTGGTGTCCCCCTGGACCGGAACCCAGGTCGGCCCCGCCGAAAAGACGGCCAGGTTCCTCGAAGACGGTGCGGAACCCCCGGGGAACGTTGGAGGCCGCCGTCAAGGATCCCCCTCGATCCCTAGTGGCGTAGCCCAACCCAAAGGGTTCCCCAGAAAAGAGGCTGATTTTGAGGCCCCTTTGGGTCCCCTTTTAGGGATTGGGGCCCCTCATTTCGAGGTGGATGTAGCACTGGTGAAAAACCCTCGACACTTCTTGGGGTCTCTATCGTACTGGGGGGTGGGAGTTTCAAGACGGTCTGAACCGAACAGGTAGACAATTTTTGCCGGAAACGGATCAGGTGCGAGGCGGCAGTGATGGGGCAGACGGTCGCCCGGTTTGCTCATGGCCCCAAGCTGGTCGATGCGTTGACTTGCTGGGCAACAGCGTATGATGTCCCCGGGGACAGGCGAGGGACCCTGGGGGAATCCAGGCCAGTCTGTATGTAACGGGGGTGGATCCGTGGGAATGCAAGGTTTATAGCTAAGCCCGCCGGGAACGGAGTCTAGTAGCCCCTGGGTTTTACCAAGCCCGCCGCAAACGGGATGGACTTTCTGCGGGGTGGGCTACCAGGGCGTTACCCCCCGAGTGCTTGCTTTCTGGCGGCCCGGGGGACAGCGTGGTACGAAAAGTAATCGGGCTAGTGGGGACAGGCGAAGGGGCAGGGCAGGCCCCGCAGAGGGTTTGAGTAGGAAAAGGGCCCGACGGTAGGGCAGGCGGGAAAAGGCAAGGTAGGAAACGTAAGCAAGCGGGCTGGTACAGGGGAATCAATACAATCCAACACTCTTAACGCACCAAAAACACACCAAAAGACTGGCGGGAAATATGGGGGGGATACCTTTAAAAAGGACCAGCGCCCGACAAAAACCAATTTTTGGGGGCAGCCCTTTTAAAAAATTTGAGAGCCGGCGCGCGCGGCCTTAAAGCGGGCCCGCGCGGACGGCGGGGAAGGCAGGCGGGCGTTCACCCGGGGCGCGGCCATAAGAAGGCGGGGCCCAGGCAGAAAAGGGGTGGTCGCGGGCCGCCGCAGCCGCCGCGCCAGACCCCTGCGAGGGGGAATGTCCGGGGGGCAAACGGGAGGCCCCGGGACCCCCGTGACACAAAAGTTGTAATTTAAAAAACCCCCTCACAGCGCGGCATGTATCACTCTCATTTCTCGTTTTCCCTGCGAGGTTTCCCCAGAGGAGGGAAAAATTTCCACGCGTTCCAGCAACATAAATCCCCTTGTAGTGAAGCGTGATTTATTTTTAGTTTTTTTAAACATCCCGACGCGTAATCCATTTCCCTAAAATTACCATATTACTCGAGTATAAGCGACCCCGGGTATAAGCAAGGGCCCCCCAAATTTTTCCCCAAAAAACTGGGAAAAACGCATTGTCCCGGTATAAACCCAGGGGGGGAAATCCCCCCATTGCAGATAAAAATCTGGTCCTTGTGCTTAGAGCTTAGTAACTCAATGCCCCTATAATAGCATTAACCCCATATGTCCCCCACATTTAACCCCCCTGTGGCCTCAAATAAGAGTTACTGATTGTGAGGAAAATGGAGGTAATAATGGGACTTTTATAATTAAGGTCCTTTTTTAGTTCCCCCATGTGTCTCACATATTGTAAACCCTTTTTATAGGGCCACAGGGGGTTTTAAAATGAGGGGATGATGGGTTAATGCTATTAATGTGAAGCACATGGATTTTCTGAAACTAATTAATATCCCCAAATGCCTGACATTATTGGCTAGTAAACTAAAGGAAAGGTACCTATATGTTTTCTCTTTACTATAGCTCCTTCCTCCATGTACAGAAACTTCTATAGGAGTCGACACAAAGAATCTGGCCATGGGGCATATCGCAGGGTAGATGCTAATCCTAGTGGGCTAAAAGGGCCCTGATCAATTTTTTGTTTTTTTTAAATTTTTTTTTTTAAATTTTTCAGTATTTTAGTATTTGGAAAAACTTTTGAAGTTATTTGTATTGGTATTTTTAAAATACTTCGGGATGAAAGTATTTAGTATTTGTATTTAAAATACTTCAGTCATAAGTATTTTGTATTTAAAATGCTTTTCCAAAGTATTTTCCTGAACACTGTGGAGCACACTACACTTATCTATTGCAGCATAGTGTACTACTACACCAAGAGGCAGGGTATAATAGGTGAAGTAAGATGGCAAAGCTGGGTTCCATCATGAAGTAGTTAACTGGCCTAGATCAGAGTTACCTCCGGTCTTAGGCGCTGAAGGCAGCTCCTGCTTCTTGGCTACTAAACCCCTCGAACTCCCCCCTTTTACATTTGTAACAATAGTAAAATACAGACGGGAGGTAAGACTTAATTAGATTTCACGATTCTGGGCAAATCCATTCAAATTATTCAAATTTTTATTAAAATTTCCCCCAACCCTAATGGGTACTTAGTATAGGGGGGATTTTAAAAAAGGCATGTAACAAATACTAATGCACTGCAGTTTACTGCAGAAATATTTCATTTCTATTACATCCTGCTGGAGGCAGGTACCTGCAGTTTAGCTGCAATATTCATGTTGGGTGCAGCTTCTAAGTGATCTCCGATTCTGGCTATTAATGGTAGGAATCAGCTGTCATACACAGTCAGCACCCACTGTGTCAGTCTACTCCATACTCCCTGCCTGACATTGTGACATGCATGCATGTAGTCTCCTTTTGTTCTAATCCTACTGTGTCTAATGTTGTAATTAAAATTAACAAATATATACATTTCCTACATCTGTTGCAGGAGATCCGCCACTTCTCTCCTCGCAACCCTGTGTGGTACTATGAAACAAGTAGGGGGAGCCTCCCCCTTTCTCCTGCCTGCAGTAGCAGCAGTAGAAGCAAAGCAAATTTGTTAAACCCATCCCCTATGCAAAGCCACTGCCCTCCAGCCATCCACCAGACAAAAATTGAAGATAGCAGAAAGAGGAACCCATGTTCTCTGCAGGATTTCTATAAAACTCTTTCAGGTACATGTCGAAAATCATACAGACTGTTCCTTTAAATCTGACTGTGTCTACTGGGAAGTGGTGCTGCTCCATTAATAGGGTAGATAACGGGGTAAAAATTGGTACGCTGTCCTTCTTTCAGAAAACTTGAAAAGCAAAACTTTGCTCTTATTCCCCATTTATGTTTTTAGTATAAGAGATAATATACAAAAGTGATCATTTTCCATATGGTGGTACTGCAGAGGAACTGAACACTAGCTCATGTGTTGAACTGGTTTCTTATTTTTAGAAACTCTTCTAACAGGTAAATTGCTCAACCCGTACAAACCTTTTAAGCCAAACAAAATTTTGCCATTTTTAAAGGGAACCTGCCACATTGGCTGTGGGGAGCTCTCTGGCGGAGGATCTGAGCAGATTGAAAAGTAGATCTGTGGGGGGAAAATTCGTGAATTTTTATTTTGTTAATTTAAATCCTTGCTTATTCTGGGTTAGTCGAGTGGGCAGTGTTACCAGTGATTGACAGCTGTCTCTGCATGCACACTCATACAAGGAAAGCTGTCAATCACTGATTACACTGCCTACTGGACTCCTTAACCTAGGATAAGTAGGGATATAAATGAATAAAATTCTAGTAAATCTTTCCTAACAAAATTATAACTCAATCTGCTTAGCCACTCCTGCTCTGTAACATACTGCCTGCGGATCATATAGCAGCTCAATGTGACAAGTTCCCTTTAAGTTAATTTTATTATAAAACAGTGTAGTGTATAAACAGTTTGGTTATTCTTGACTAAAAGACTTACTGGTCTGAAAATATGAATATCCTGGTTCCGGGATACTAGGTGAGAACTTTTTGCTATACACGTTGCGGTCTCCAGCTTGTCTCCAGTAAGCATCCATATCTAGAAGCAAATTTAAAAAAATAATAGTTTTAATTAAATGTCATTTTAGATTGCTGAAAGGCTTCAGAGGCTATATGCTATGTATTGACTTTGAACCCTTTCAAAAAGTCTAAGAGCTCACAAGAGGTCCCCTTTTGACTGTGAAACATAAAGTTGAACCCAATAACTTTTCTCTTACATGACCTAAAACAGATACCATTTGATGGTATTGGAAATCATGTACATTTGTTTTAAAGCTTTTTTTTTTGGTGCCGAAATCTTCCACTAGGGATATAGTTGCCATGTGGAAAGGCAGGCGAACTTCCTCAGACAACATATTTATTAAGAGCAGCAGATCCACCGCCATATTCTCACCTTTATCCCAGCATTTCTCAACATTTCCAGAGTGGGCCTGACATCGGCCTGTAGTTGATCCTCCACACCCGTCAAGCAGAGTAACTCCATTTCCCTTTCCAGGCTCTCTACCACAGCTGCCACTTTTAGCGCTCTATCATGTATACTCAGCTTGGCTTGGTTGTACCGATTCTGGACACAAAGTTTATAAAAAAGTTATGTCTTTGTTAACAATGGGAAAGGAAACATCCATAAAAGTATAATACAAATGTATAGGTAAACAGGGTTATAAAGATTGCGCGCCCATGTTATGGGAAATAATATTGCCTCGATCATCACATTAATCAAACTATACTGTAATTGGTCTAAGTCAGGGGTTCCCAACTTGGGTTCCGACATGGGCTGCCAGAGGGTCCCACTGATTGCGGCACATACAGATCCTCCTCCACTGTAATCTTTTGCTGTGGCACGATACCGTGTGCGCTCTCCTGCCCTCCGGTCACCAGGCAACACGTCCTTGACGCCACGCCTGGAGCCATGTGAGGGCAGAAGAGATGTGTTGATGTAAGCATCCATTTTGGCGCAATTACTGTTGGGCGGCTTGCAGCTTACATGCAGCAGGGCCAGTTATATTCCCTCTGTATATATTATATTCTTATTCTTTATTATTGAATAAAACTCTAACTACAGGCAAAAGATGACAAAAAATGTTCATCAAGCTCAAATAAACATCATACTCTTCATCTATGTTTATTTGTGCTTGAGCAACAGTTTTTTTTTAATGTTTTGCCTGTAGTAGGAGGTTTATTCAATACAAAAAAAAAAAAAATCTAATTCTTACCAAAAGTTTTTGGAAACCCTTGTACAGGCCACAGCCGCTGTAGCGCGACCCGAGCTCTTGTGTTTCTCCCTGCTCCCGCAGCAATCATGTACATTGCTCACAAGACTCACATGACGTGCATCCAATAAGCGGCCATGTGCCGCACATCTGAGCAGATCTGAATTGATATTTGTTAATTCAAGCAAAAAGAGCAGGTCAAGTTGCAGTTCTCCAAAGAGTTGTACATTAATCAGCGCAATGCAGCAAATAGATCAGATAATGATACAGTCCATATTGTAATACAGTCTGTAATATGCAACGGTTTGGCATTAGCTTTCCTTAGGTTCTGTAGGGTATACTGCTTGGAGGAGAAAACTTTCAATTGTTTGAGCCCACATTGTTTTCTACGGCACCTCTCCCCTCCCAACCACTATACCAGATTTAACCTAGAGAAGGCCAATTGGGTATTGTATCATTATCTATAGCTTGTCTGGTGCACCACACTGATTAATGTACATCTCTTTGTAGAATTGCAACTTGACCTGCTGTACTTGCTTGAAGTAATAAATATCAATTCACTTTTATATAACAAAAACAGTGTTGTAGATTCAAGGTGCTACATGATCTATTGAGATTGCCAATCGTTCCACTGTGTACCCTACATTAAGCGGCGTACAGTTCTTCTGCATTATGTCCATGTGAGCAGAGACTGTTGAGACCATTATTTGGCTGCACGTTCATGCAAGTGATGTATGGGATGTTACTGATGGAGTACTTTCAGGAAACACCAAATCTGACCATATAGGTCAGCCAAGTTATTTATTTTCGTACCACAGTCCTGGCCTGAACAGAGGTTTCCACAAATCTTAGAAAACCCTTTTAATATAATAGTTTCCTTAAACTAAACCAGAGATTAGTTATGTCAGTAATTAATACAATTGAAAGTAAAAACAAGAACAAGAGGGCACAATATAAAATTAGTTAGGGGGACGGGTGATCATATGAAACGTCAGACAATAGTATTCCACTGATAGAGTAGTAGATGCTTGGAACAATCTCCCAGCAGATGTGGCTGGAAAATCAAAAGTTAGGGAGTGTAAACCTGCCTGATATGTATATCTATACAAAGAGAATAATACAAAGGAAATAATGTAAGGGTAGACAAAATGGAACATCAATCCTGTGTCTCTGTTAATGTTCCAACAGAGGGAATGTGGTATCAGGGAACAGTAATATTACGTACATTCTTTATTAGTAATATGGTGAGCAAGGGGATTAGTGCATGCTGCAAATGGGCAGAACAAAAGACAATTCATAAATTCCATAGCACTATTAAATGCTAATTACACTGTTTGCAGAAATATTAGGCAAAAGAGTATTTTGATCACATCATCCTTTTTATACATGTTGTCCTACTCCAAGCTGTATAGGCTTGAAAGCCAACTACCAATTAAGTAAATCAGGTGATGTGCATCTCTGTAATGAGGAGGGGTGTGGTCTAATGACATCAACACCCTATATAAAGTGTGCTTAATTATTAGGCAACTTCCTTTCCTTTGGCAAAATGGATCAGAAGAGAGATTTGACGGACTCTGAAAAGTCACGAATTGTGTGATGTCTTGCAGTCTTGAAATTGTCAAACTTTTGAAGCATGATCACCGCACAATCAAGCGTTTCATGGCAAATAGCCATAAGGGTCGCAAGAAGCGTGTTGAAAAAAAAAAGGCGGAAAATAACTGCCCATGAATTGAGGAAAATCAAGCGTGAAGCTGCCAAGATGCCATTAGCCACCAGTTCTGCCATATTTCAGAGCTGCAACGGTACTGGAGTATCAAAAAGCACAAGTTATGGGATACTCAAGAACATGGCCAAGGTAATGAAGGCTGAAAAACTACCACTTTTGAACAAGAAACATAAGATAAAAAGTCAAGACTGGACCATAAAATATCTTAAGACTGATTTTTCTATGGTTTTATGGACTGATGAAATGAGAGTGACTCTTGATGGGCCAGATGGATGAGCCCGAGGCTGGATCAGCAAAGGGCAGAGAGCTCCACTCCGACTCAGACGCCAGCAAGGTGGAGGTGGGGTACTGGTATGGGCTGGTGTCATTTAAGATGAACTTGTGGGACCTTTTCGGGTTGAGGATGGAGTGAAGCTCAACTCCCAGACTGACTGCCAGTTTATAGAAGACATCTTTTATATATAAATGCTTAGAATTCCTGATCTTCAGCGTGTGCTCTAAGTTGCCAATTCAGGAATCCCCAATTCCTTCACATAAATACTTACTCAAAACATACTTATAGCAACAAGTAATTCTTTTTAAAAAAACAACTTTACTTATTTCATTGAAAATATAAAACATTATATTGCCACTTTGGCTTACCGCACATTTTTTTAACCCCTTACCGATGTTTGACGTATGAGTACGTCAAATCGCCGGTAAGGGGCTTTGAAACGGGATCGTGGCGCAATCCTGCTTCACAGCCGCCGGGTGTTAGCGGCTAATTGCCCCACTTCCGTCCGCAGACAGGAAGTGGGGAAACCGCCATCTTTGTACACCCTAATGCATTGCCTATGCAATGCATTAGGCTGTATTAACAATCGCGCCCCTTAGTGGTCAAGCACCATAGGAGGACTAAATGTTAAAGTAAAAAAAATAAATAAATAAAGATTTAAAGTACAAAAAAAAGCATTAAAAGTTCAAATCACCCCTCTTTCCCCATTTTACAAATAAAAACAATAAAAAAAATAAAAAATTACCATATTTGGTATCGCCACGCCCGAAAAAGCCCAATCTATAAAAAATATTATATAATTTAACCCTAACTGAACCCGTAGAAAAAAAAAATTCCCAAAAACGCCAAAATTGCGTTTTTTTGGTCATTTCAGTCACAAAAAAATTTGGAAAAAAAAGTAATCAAAAAGTCGCATCCATTTAAAAGGGTTACTTAAAAGTTCTCCCCCGCAAAAAATGCCGCCTCACGCGCCCGAAAGGGTTAGTACAAAAAGTTATTGGTCGCACAAAAGGGCCCCCGCGCCAAATTTCAAAAATAGAAAATGTTTGGGAAATTTTTTTTACGGTACCAAAAACCCCATAACGGAAACCCTACTTTTTGGAAATGCTGGATGCGTATCATCATAAGATAACACCTCTTTTTTTCCCGAAGAAAAACCCGTAAGAAAAACCCCCTGCAAACATGTGCAAATACGTTTTTTTTTCACATTTTGCCCCCTTAAATTTTTTTGACTTTCCCTATATATCTATAGTAATATATACACCATTAAAAGCACAACTTTTCCCCCCAAAAAAAAAAGCCCCCATAGTCTAGTAGGGAAAAATAAAAAATTATGGCTTTTTGAATGCAAAAAAGCAAAAACATTTGGCCAAAAATAATGACCCTCCGTCAGGAAGGGGGTTAAACCGTGAAGGGTGTAAAAACGCTCAGCCTGCTGTAGAGAAGTACAGGGAGAAGAAAGAGGTTTCTACTCTGAAACTTCCGGTGCTCTGCCCCAGGCATGGCTCTACTCCCCTTTCAAACATATCCTAATGGGACTTTTTAACTTTCTCTATAGACAGGATGAGTTGCTATACCCATCACAGGTTAAAAAAATTTCGTAAGCCCAAGTGGCAATGTAAATGTTTTATAATTTTAGAAATAAGTAAAATTTTTTTTTTTTAAAAAAATTACTTGTTCCAAAGTACTTTTAATAATTTCTAGAAAAACCCTTTTCAAGCAGTGGTACAGGAAGAAGTCTATCGTTCAAGAAGAAAATGATTTTTCATGCAGGGCAATGCTCCCTCACATCATCCAAATACTCCACGCGTGGTGCCCTAAAGGTCAAAAAAGAAAAAATAAGACGTCCCCCCCTTTTTCACCCGATCTGAACCCCATAACCCTTTGGGCCCTCCCCAAAATGTGAGATCACAGGGAGGGGAAAAAATCCACCTCTTGAACACGTCTGGGGCTGTGGGGCTGCTGCACGCAATGTGATTGTAAACAATCAAGCAAAATGACAGCACTATGGATGGGAAAGGGTTTTTTATTTTCACGTAAAAAAAATGCTATATTGGTCATGAATTTTGGGTTTTTGGTTTTTTTTTTGAATGTCGAAATGTCCTATTTCTAAATCTTTTGGGTTTTTATATTGGTTTACCTGGGGAAAAAAACAATAAGATGGGATATATTTTGTTTTTATTAAATTGGAAATCACAGAACATAAAA